>ML280218.1:21337-117527 GCA_005239495.1 Nicotiana undulata
GCTAAAAAAAAGAAACAACAGAAATTTGAAAATTACACAAAAAAGTTATAAAAAAAATTGTGTGGGGGTGGGGTGGGTTGTAGAAAAACGAAAGAACAAAAATTTGCAATTACAAAAAAGAAAAAAGTAATTTTTTTACGGGGTGGGTGGGGTAGTAGGATGGGTGGTGACGAGAAAAATAATAATTTCGAGAGAAGGAATGGGGTTGGGTTAAGTGGGTGGGTGTAGCGGTGTGGGGTGAATTGATGAGGGTAGAGAATAGAGTGGGGAAAGCTTGAGAAGAAATTTTGTAAAATATTTTCCTTTCTCTTAATAAGGGAAACATTTCCCTTCAATTGAAAGAAAATGAGTTAATAAGAAAAATAATTTCTAAACCATTTAAACCAACTAAACATAAAAAAAATTAAAAAATATTTTGGTTCGTAGCAAACACACCCTTAGTCTAGCAATTTTTAAGATTCCTCCCTATCAATGACTGAAGGTTAATCAAGAGAGGGATAGAGTATTATATATTGTGGAATATTAAAAGTAAAAGAGAGGATTAGAAAGGCATACTAGGCAATATCGTGTTGACCCAGCTTTAGCTGACCAAGCAATTCCACTTTAACAAGTTTCATAAAAAAAATTGGAAATTAAGATACATTGCATATTTGCATGGGCATTTTTGCAGGTGTCATGCAATGGAGATATCTAATTCACGTCGACTTCTTCATCTAGCTATCTGAAATAGCACTCAAACTTTACCTAACCCTACTTATCATTTTTATAAAAATTATCATCCTTTTTAGTAAACTAACAATTCCTTTTTTTTTTTTCCTTTCAGAATTGTGGATTCCACTTGTGCATTCTGCTGATACGTCATTGATTGTATCATTTAAAGATAATGTCGTACTGGATTGTTAAATACTCCTCCATTCTTCGGATTAGAATTCAAAGTATTAAGTCCCTTTTGTTAGAGAGCACTTCACATCTCAATGTGAAAATTTTCTGCGCGAATCCCAATTTAATCGGGCTCCAGTATGAGCAGAAGCGGATTCAGGATTTAAACTTTATAGATTCAATTTTAAGGTTTTTAGTATTGAACCTATTATATTTTTAAAGTTATTGGTTCATATTATTGTTTTTGCAATTTTAATGACTTTTAACATATAAATTTTACTCCCCATCGAAAGTTATGGGTTCAATTGAACCCGTAGGTAGAATATTGAATCCGCCCCTGAGTGTGAGTACCGGACATCGAATTGAAAACTAGAAAAGCTCCACGCATCGTGGTTGATGAATCTGTATACGGTTAAAACCGACCTTACCCAATTTTACTATTTGACCTAGTCCAGGAGGTTGCATCGGAGGTCGGCCTCGTAACGGAACAGACTAAATCACGAGGATAAGGTACCGAATTCAGAATCGAGGTACCTGTCGAGATCGAGGCTAGTAGCGATCGAAGCCAAATGAGACAGACATCTAGCAAGATCGAAGATAGCGCAATAACAGAAAGGCGAGATATCTGTGATTGGTCGAGGATCATGCCGTAAATCTTGGAACGGATCAAATCAAAATGTGGTGTTTCTATCTTAGTAAGAGAGAGAGAGAACATTTTTGTCAATGTGAGTTCTTACAAGTGAATATTACATACCCCTATCATTGTCTCTTTTTTCTATTTATATGGGACATGCTTCAAAGAAACCCTAAAAGTACAAGTACAAAGAATATCCAGTATAATATTCTCTCTAGTCTCCAATCTTGAAACAAGCCGTTACAGCTTTGCCGAACGTATTTGACCTCAACCTCGTCTATTGTTGACGCAATGACTACGACCCTTGTTGACTCTTCGATCACAGACTTCGCTGCTTCTTTGAGCCATTTTGATGAACGACGAATTGGGAATTCTCTACTTAGTATTATCTTAGCGAGAATATTCTAACACTAGATTTTGACCTATACAATTAGTCCATCCACTTATTAAGGGAGGCCTCAGGTGGGCTTGATAAGAGGATTCTGTTCATTGTGGTCAAAATGGTTGGGCGAGTTGAACGGATCGTGATAATTGTATGAATTGGCAATGTGGCCCTTCGTGAGCCGTGAACTTTGAACGCTTCATTTTAGAGTTGGTTTGTTGGAGTTTGTGTTATCCATGAATCAGGTTGACGTCACAATGTCATGCGTCATCATGACGATTATTCCCGATGTGCTGCTTCATTTTGCGTGGGACTCTTGATTACACCTAGCGCTTCGGTTCCAGTTCCAAGTAATAATGAGTCAATTTCTCGGTTATTATGCCTGAATCCTTATAATAGGGATATGAGGGTGTAATTTCAAAGTTTACAAATTTTCGGTATTGCAACCCTATATCCTCTTCCATTTTTTCCATATGTTGTGCATCTTTCCCCTCAGTTCCAACGATTCTCATCGTTTTTTATCCTTTGTTGTTTGGTATCTCTCTCTCATTTGTTGAAAACATGTCTAACGTACCCTCTGAGTCCAGCGAGGGAAGTGATCCTGTCCCTCTATCGATAGTGTTTCCCCCTCATGCGGAGAATGTTGGCCCTTTCATCAAGGACGGAAGCTTCCCCATGGTGGAGGAGATAGTTCCTTGTAACCCCGATACCAGGATTTCTCGAAATTGCCTGAAATCGAGCGCGAAACCTTTAAATTGGCGATGAATGAGGCTGGTTTGTTGGAGCTAAAAGCTAAATATGGCCTCCCCAATCACGTCGAGTTGATCCTTGCTGAGTGAGATGCGGTGCATGTCTACCATCCTAGGTACCACGTCTTCTATGCCTACCTCTTTCACGCCGGCTACACTCTTTCCTTCCTTCCACTGGCGGAGGAATTTTGTCGCTTCTACGGCATTTTCCTGGCTTAGCTCGCACCGTATGTCTACAAACTTATAAAGAAGCTCACCAAATTTGCGAGGTGGCCGGGGTTGATCTTACACATTGACATTTAACCCACCTATTCACCCCCAACTTTTATAGGGGGACGATGCTGAATCTTTGCCATCCAGGAGGTAAATGATTGGTGGTGAATATTCTAGTTGTTTGCTGGCCGATGGAAGATGCAAAGGCATTGCTGAAGAAGGCTATGAGACGAGTTCATATGTTGATTCTAGCGACCTGAAGATGATAGAGGAAGGGTTTACCTAGCTTGAGGTAAGGCTGGAGGGGTCTACGAGGACCATTGCGATCCCTATGGATCATGATTTGCTGAAGAATACGGAGAACGTAGTTCTTGCCCTCAGCCCTCTTTGCTACAAAATAGAGGGAAATACCCTCAAAGAATTGGACGATGTTAGCTTGTCGAGGAGCATAGCCGGTCTTGCTCTCAGGGTGAGTATTTAGTGTTTTGTCTTTCTTCTTTTTTTCCTTTGTTAGAATGGGCGTTTTCATTTTTTCCTTCCTTCTTTTTCTTTTTGTGATTGCAGACTGTGATTTTGGAGATTGAAGGTTTCCGATGGGAGGAGAAGCGTAGGGAATACTTGTGAAGTTGAAAAATAAAATTTCGAGTACCGCGACAAGTACCGGGAGTTTCATAAGCGGTTTGGTGATGGCGGAAATTTGTAGGCCCTTCATAATGAATTGAAGGAGAAGGATGGAGATCCGGTGAGATTCATCGAGAAGTGTAGAGTCCTTGAGGGGACATTGAGGAGTAGGGAAGAGGAGCTTGAGGTCAGTAGAGTCGTGTAGGCCCAGTGCGACAACCTTCAGGCACAAGTGGTCGAGCTGCGCAGGAAATTGGAAGAATACTCGCTTCAAATGGAGGTCCTTAATGGTAAATTCATCGAGAAAGTGTAAGAGTTGGAGAAGGCGGAGACGACGCGGTCAGAGGCACTAAATAAGGCGGAGTCCCTTGAGGTGGTGATTTGAACTCTCCATTCTGAGGGGGAGAATGACTTAATGACGGCCAAGCTCAAGGAAGAACGACTTGATGGAAGGATTGAGGAGTTGGAAAGAGAGTCCACTATTCTTCGTGATCGAGTGGTTGCTTTGGAGGCCGAGAAGGCCCAATTACTGACACATCATCCTCTTCCCGTACTTCAGATTTTCCCAATGTTCCTCAGATTTATATGAGGAGTGGATTAATGTCGAGGCCCAGTTAGATACCTTTCGAGATTTTCATGTGGCGAGTTTCGTTTTTGATGAAGCTTGTAATGACCGAACCGGTCATTTTGATTTATAGAATCACGTTCCCCTAAATAAGACTCCCCATATGTGCTTTTACTATTTTATGACATGCGGGGATGGTTAGCTTGAGATTTGGAAAGGTTCAGGTTGAAATCAGAACAATTGATTCCTTCAGTTGGCATAAAAGGCTAAGTTTTACTTCGGTCAATATTTTGAGTAAACGACCTCGGAATCGGGATTTTGACGGTTCCGATAGGTTTGTATGATTATTTCAGACTTGGGCGTATGCTCGGTTCGTGTTTTGGATGACCAGGGAGCGTTTCGGTGCCTAATTTCAAAAGTTGGTTCTTAAAGTTCTTTAATTTGGTTTGGAGCGGGTTTTGGTGTTATCAAGGTCCAAACGAAATTCCAAGACCACAAATAGTTTCGTAATTTCATTTAAGACCTGCACGCAAATTTTGGTGTCAATCCGAGTAGTTTAAGTACGTTTCGGCACATTGTGAGTAAATTGAATAACTTGAAGTTCATAAGTTTGATTCAATTGGTTTTGGGGAGCGATTCTTAGATTTAATGTTGTTTCGGGCGTTCTGAGAGTTCGAGCGAGTTCGTTTTATGATTCCAAACTTGTCGGTATGTTCGGGTGGGGCCCTCGGGGCCCCTAGTGTCAATCAGATAAGGCTCATACTAAGTTAGAAGTTTGTAGCAGCTGCTAGAGCTCCAGTTCTATCATAATCGCACCTTCCCTTGGCCAGCCGCAGGTGCGAGCCATGAGCCGCAAAAGTGAAAGTGTGAAGTAGCCCAGCCACCGCAGGTGCAGAAGAATTGACGCACCTATGAGACCGCATGTGCGAGAACTGTGGTCGCGGGAGCGGAAGGTCTTGCAGAAGCGGCTCCTTGTGTTCGCAGATGCGGAGCCCGACTAGGTGAGGAAAAGGCACATGCGAAGGTCTTACCACAGGTGAGAAAGTTTCTAGGCAGTGAGGGTTCATTTAATACAGAACTTAGGTCAGTTTTATCACATCTGTCTCACTCTTGGGCGATTTGAGAGCTTTTAAGGAGGGGATAACCGACCTAGCTTTGTGAGGTACGTAATTTCTACTCAATGTGAGTTTAATACATAGATTATGAGTAGATTTTAACATGAAAATTTGTAGAAATCATGGGTTTGGATGAAAAACCTAGATTTTGATAAAATGGGATTTTACTACGAAAATGACTATGGAACTTAGTGAAAATCATATATTCATGTTCCTAAGGTTATGGGTAACAACTTTCTTCGAGTCATTTGGCACCAAAATTTGGAGGTTTGAACACGTTCTTGAATCGGGAAGTGGGCTTGGAAACGAGGTAAGTCTCTTTTCTAATCTTGTAAGAGGGAATTAACCTCTTAGGTGAACTTAAACCATAATGTGTTTCTATTTGTGGGGGATACACACGCATGATGTGACGAGAGTCTGTGCGTAACTACTATTCATGCTTATGTCCGGGTAGATTTAGGCCTACACCATGATTTGTTGATATCGTTGCTTGATTATGTTTACTACTTGTTGGTTTTAAAGTGGAGGATGACGATTTCAATATTTTAAGGTTACGATTTGAATTTCCTATTTCAAAAAGATATTGAGGAATATTATGATAAATTGAGAACATCTATGTTCAACCGCTTTGCAAATATATTCCGCGAGCGGGATAAGTTTTCCACTACACTCATGGAGCAGGCCATTCGCCTCGGCATGTTATTGATATGTTATATGGTTCGGGTCGTTCGACCCTCAGTAGTGCACAATATATTATTATGTATATTTGGATTGGGCCATACGTCCTCGGTATAACTCGTGCGTGGTGATACCGTAATTTCTTTTATATTTAATAATGTTTCATGGACTTGAAAGGTGAAAGGAATAGATGAGAGAAATGAATTACTTCTTACTTGAAAGAAGGATTTGCTTACTTACTTCTTGTTTGAGCTCTACTATCATCACATATTACACGCTTAATTAGAACTTCATATTAATTGTTTTTGGCCCTTAGTAAGTGTCGCAGTCAACCCGTCGTCACTACTTCTTCGAGGTTAGACTAGATACGTACTGGGTACATGTGGTTTATGTACTCACGCTACACTTCTGCACTTGATGTGCATGATCTAAGGCATGTGCATCTAGTTACAAGTCCGGCGCGCACACCTGACTTTTAGATCGAGACTACACGGTAAGCTCCCCTTCTGAGTCGTTCAGCAGCAGCCAGAGTCTCTCTTTTGGATTTATATATTTGTCTTTTCCCTTCAGACGGTAGACTAGTATTCTTTTTTGTATATTCTACTAGAATGCCCACATACTTGTGATACCAGGTCTTGGCACACACACTAGTAGACTATGATTATGGGTTTATTGTATTGACTTCGATTTTGCACTCAGTTGATTTTTGTATAATTATTTTATAGCTATATATTTCTAAAACTTTTTACCAATGAGGAATGTTATTCAATTTGCAAACATATTAAAAGTGGAAACCACAAGATTTATCAGTGCTGGCTTGCCTAACGACGGTGTTGGGAGCCATCACAGCCTATAATGAAATTGGGTCGTGACAAAGCCCTTGAGGTGTTCGTGTAAAGGCCCATGAAGTTTGACTTTCTTGTGGGTATGATCCTGCTGCACCTGATGCCGGCGAAGGTGAAGATGAAGGTGTAGATCGACTTGAGGAGGCTTCCTAGTACGATACCACATATCCGGAGGGCGAAGGAAATGCTGGAAAGGGGGACCAAGATGGAGAGGGCACCGGTGGCAAGGCGGTGAAGGAGCATAAGAACATGACAGTGGTGTCAGTAGTTTTCTTCTTCTTCTCTTTTTGCAAACTTTTGTGTATTTTTGGCGGTCACTTCATGAGCCTTTGTAAAAAATGTTTTAAGTATGAAATTCCAAATTTGTTCTCTGCATCTGCTTCTTTCCTACAGTTTATTTTCTGTACTTGTATGTTCTTCTGTTGTTTGTGTGTTGGAACATGGCCGAGGTCGTCGACTTGTTTGGTTGTGACCATTCGTTAGGTTGCAGCTGAGGGTCGTGTTTGTTCGAATGAGGTCGATCATACCTTTTCATTTAAGTTGCGGCCGAGGTCGAACATAACCTGAAGTTAATTACGGCCGAGGGCCGGTTGGTGTTAATTTGGAAAAGATCGAACATAACCTGAATTTAATTTATAGCCCATAGGCGTTAGTTCGAACATAACCTGAATTTAGTTATGGCTGATAGGTGTTAGTTCGAACAAGGTCAAACATAACCTGTATTTAATTATTGTCGAGGTCCGGCAGGTGTTAGTTCTAACAAGGTCGAACATAACTTGTATTTAGTTATGGCCAAGGTCCGATAGGTGTTAGTTCAAACAAGGTCGAACATAACCTGTATATGAGAAAAATGTGCTAGTAAGTGTGAAGTTTATTGCCTTGACATTGTTGCATTTGTTACATACTTGGAGAAATTTACAGATTTTAGGGTGTTGCCTAGCATTCCAGTCCTAGTCCTGGTCTATCTATTCCATTTGTTTGTCGATCTAGAGAATAGTGAGAGGTCGAGCAATGAAATAGTAACTAGGGCCTTTCCTTCGCGTACTTCGAATTGGAGTGTTCTCTATAGCGCCTCATTAAAAACCTCCTTGAGAAAATCCAACTAGGACAAAACTCAAGTAAGGGAAAAAAGAGTACGACTTGGGGACACTTTTTCTCTTAGAAGTTGAAGTATTTGAGGTGGCTGATATTCCAGTTGTTTGTTAGTAGCTTTCCTTCCATTGTTTCTAGTTGAAATGATCCTTTATTTGCTTTTGTTGTGATTTTGTATGGACGGTCCCAATTTGTTCTCAGCTTGGCGTCCTTGGGATCTTTACTCGCTTGAGTTTTAGCTTTCAGTACGTAGTCCCCGATTTGAGCAGCCTGACCTTTAATTTCTTGTTATAATAGCATTCTAATTGTTGTGTTTGGGCGATCATTCTTATATAGTCCATATCTCTTCGTTCATCGACTTCATCGAGTTTTTTCTTCTGCCCTCGTCGTTGCTTGTGCCGGTCTCGGGGGAGTACCTTAGACTGGGCTCTCCGACCTCGACTGGTATTACCGCCTCGGTCTCGTAGACCAAAGAGTAGGGTGTCTCTTCTGTGCTCGTTTTGGAGTTGTTCGATAGGTCCACAATACTTCTGGTAGTACTTCCAACCACAGTCCCTTGGCGTCCTCAAGCTTGTTCTTCATGATGTTTAGTATCAATTTGTTGGAGGACTCTAATTTCCCATTGCCAACGAGGTTTACGGGGTTAAGAGTATTCTTTTAATATGCCATTTCTCAAAATATTCGACGATTTTCTTTCCCCTGAACTAGGGTCCCTTGTCGTAGTTGATTTATTTGGGAAGGCCGAACCAACATATGATATTTCTCCATATAAAAGTGATTACATCCTGTTCCCGTAATTGAGCGAATGCTCCTGCTTCTACCCACTTAGATAAATAGTCAGTTAAAACCAAAAGGAATCGTACGTTACCTCGCCCTACCGGGAGGGGGCCCACGATGTCCATTCCCCATTTGATGAACGACTAAGGTGAGGTGACCAAGTAGAGGTGTTTTCTCGCTTGGTTAATCATTGTGGCGTACTTCCGGCATTGATCACATCTTTTTATGAAATTTTCAGCCTCATTTTTCATGGTGGGGCAGTAATATCCCACCCGTATGAGAAATCTGACCAGTGCTCAGTTGCCGGAATGAGCCCTCCAATGTCCTTCATGGATTTTTTCAAGGACACACCGAGTTTGGTTAGGGCCAAGGCACTTTGCTAAAGGGCAGCCATAAGTTCTCTTGCACGGGTCAGTGTAGAGGATACTGTATCTAGTTGCTTGCATTCTCAGTTTCTTGGCCTACTTTTTATCTCTTGTGAGTGTTTTGTCCTATAAGTATGTGATAATACGATTGCGCCAGTCCCAAGTTAAGTTAATGGTTCTTACCTCGACTTGGTCTAGCGATGAGTTGAGTAGATGAAACACATTTTTATCTCCTGTTGTGATGCTTTTGGTGGCCGTGGATAGTTTAGCGAGTCCATCTTCCTCGGCGTTCTATGCTCGTGGAATTTGGTCGAGCTGGCATTCGTCGAACTCAGGCAGCAGCTTGCAGATTTCAGTCTGCTATTTTTGCAATATTTGTTCCTTGATTTGGAAAGTCCCTATGATTTGGTTGGCTAAAAGCTGGGAATCACAGTGTAATTTGAACCTTTTTTCCCATACTCGAGCACTAGCCTCAAACCTGCAATGAAGACCTCATACTCCGCCTCGCTGTTAGTCATTTCCAGGCACCTTATGGACTGGCGAAATACTTCGCCTGTTGAGACTTCGAGTACGAGTCCCAGTACGGACCCCGACGCGTTGGATGCACCAACGGTGTATAGGACCCATATGTCCTGTGTTTGGGGGGAAGTTCGGACGACTTTTTTTAAGCAATCCACTAGGCAGGGCCTATGCTGGTTTTTATTTATATAAAAAGCAAAAAAATAAAGTAGCATATTGTTTTATGATGTGTAAGACTATAAGATATGACTACTATTACATATGTCCTATTATCAGTTTTGAACATGTGATACCCAAAACCAATATTATATAATGATCTAATAAGAGAATGAACTCTAAAGTCTAATAATTGTAAAAAATCTATCCTAATGCATACATAGCCACAAAAACTAGCCCTTGATGTCCATTCATGATATTATCCTTCTATTTCTTGTGAGTATAAGACCATGCTATTTTCATTGTCCATGTCCAGTGATTGCATGAAAATACCTGAATTATATACCTACATCCCAACCTCTGTTGACCGCATGCATAACCCTTTCTATTTGCAAGAACAATATTGTCCATGTGGAGATGATTTGAGAATTATTCTGCTTCCTTTGAAGTGTTATGTATATATCCATATCACTACAAGATTCATAAATCACCTTCCCATAACATTTGCATGAATTCCATTGTTCTATTGAGCTCATAAGTTCAAATATAAGCATTGCCTAGCCATGTGTGATTGCATTGTGTTCACCTTCGTTTTCGCCTGATTTCCTTCTGTTTGTCTTTGCAGTCTTAGCCTGAACATCTTTGTAAGTTCTCTTATTAGTATGTTTCATTGAAGTATCCACCCTGATTGGATTTAATGATTTCAAAAAATGTTGCCATAATTGCTTTGTCGCTTGTCTTATCCAGAACTGCTCGACCATGGTGTTTTTGTAAACAAATTCTTGTGAATTCCTTGTGTTTTTACCTGAACTATTTGTATGGCTTGACCTATGGGTTTTTGGATAGTGCTGAATTGAGAAAATGCTCCTCAACACAGCCAAATTACCCAGAATTCGATGCCAAAACCAGTCGTTCATCTGCCCTTTTCTGATAAGAGACTGGGCAACAGATTTGCCCCTTCCTTTTATTTGTGCTATGCTTATGATCATCCATGACTCCCCTTCCATGGGTTGAGTACAAAGTACTAATACCACCATTATAAGGTTTGTCAATGAATAAGGCATATGTACTGTAACGTTTCCTGCAAAAAGAACACAAGGTTGGTTAAAAAATTAAACTCCATGATCTCCTCCCTAAGGAGTTGATCATGAAAGATTAATGTGTGATCCACATATCCAATGTGTTTCTTCTTATAATTTTCCTAACTCCCTATATGAATAGATGGCCGATTAAAATGATTTGTCTTTTTGATCCTCAAGCCATCAATGACCATACAGACGCATATGCTACCAACTGAGTACCAAAGTTGATTGCTGCAGCATATTTCAATGAAATTTGTGTGTTCTCTCAATTTTTTATCAGTGAGAATTGTTGTGTAACTCTATTTTGGAATTATTGATGTGTTAAAACTAATTTCATATAAGCCCATAACACTTCAGAATTGCAGTGTTCTTGTCCTGCCCAGTACTGCTCAACAATGATATTTTTGTGACCAAAGTCTCATGCATTCCTTGTGTTTTCTCCTCACATCTTTGTACACTTTGACCTATGGGTTTTTGAGTAAGAGTGCTGCATTGAGATTAAGCACCTCAACACAGCCAATTTACCCAGATTTTGATGCCAAAACCAGTAGGTCAAGTGCTCTTTGATAAAACAACACTAAGCAACATATTTGCCCCTTCCAGTCCTTGCCATGCTTGTGCTCATCCATGATTCCCCTTCAATGGAATGGCTACAAAGTACTAATACCACCAATTGAAGGTTTGTCATTAGATGAGGCATGGTCACAGTAAAGTTCCCTGCAAAAAAGAAAACAATGTTAGATAAAAAAAAACCCTCTCCATGATATCCTCCATAAGGATTTGATCTTTAGAGAGCAATGAGTAATTTGTCTCATAATCAATATGTTCCATCTTGATCTTTGGGTGGCTTCCTATATATTCAGTTGGTCCATTCGGCGAATTTGTCATTTTGATCATCAATCCATCAGTGACCTTACACACACAAAGACTTCTAACTGTGCACCAGTGTTTAGTGCAACATAATTCAATTACTTTTGCGTGTGTTTTGAGTATGATATCCATTAAAATTGTAGTACAACTCCCTTTTGGTATTATTGGAGTATTAATTTGATGTTGAACTTCAGACCATAACATCCCAATTGTTCTCACATTTGGCTCCCAAAGGTAGCTTCCCAGTGTGAAATCATTGTGCAGCAGATTTTTCAGCAGCTTTCTCTTCTAGACATTTGGCATTATTTTTGTGCTAAAGTTGGCGATGAAGTCAACAAGCACTTGTGACTTTATTCCCATTCATGACTGGTTACGTGATACCGTGCTCTCTTAGTTCGATGGACTATTTGGCCAGCCTTCCCGATAGCTCAAGATTATATAAAATACCTTTTAGGGGGAAGTCGTGATGACCAAGATGGGGTGACATTGGAATATGGTCTAAGATTCCGTGAAGCTACGACTAAGGATAAAGTCAGTTTCTCGAGGTGCGGGTACCTCGTCTCTGTATTGACTAGTGTTTTGCTAATGTAATAGATGGGAGATTGCGTACCTTTGTTTTTATGAACTAGGACTACGCTTATAGCTACCTGGATGCAACTAGATAAATGAGGAAACACTCCCTCGGCTCTGATTATGAAAGCAAGGGCGGCGGCGCTAGGTATGACTTTAGTTCCCTCATAGCCTGGAAGCACTCTGAAGTCCATTGGAGGCCATTATCTTTCTTAAGTACGCCTAAGAAATTGTGGCACCTATTCGACGACCGCGAGATGAACCTTGATAGGGAGGCAATGCATCCAATCAACCTTTGGACCTGTTTTTGGTGGTTAAGAGTTCAGGTATCCCCTAGATGGCTTTGATTTGGTCAGGTTTGACCTTGATGCCTTGTTGTGATATGAGGAAACCTAGGAACTTTCCTGAGGCTACGTCGAACGCACACTTCTCGGGTTCACTTTCATTTTGTACCATCTGAGTATGTCGAAAGTTTCTTTCAGATGGTCGATGTGATCTTCTCCCCTTTGGGACTTGACCAACATGTCTTCTATATATACGTCCATTGTCTTACCAAGCTGATCCTTGAACATCCTTTTCACCAACCTCTGATAAGTCGCCCCCGCGTTCTTTAGTCTGAGGGGCATGACCCTGTAGCAGTACATTCCTTTGTGGGTGATGAACGTGGTTTTTACTGATCTTCCTCTTCCATGAGGATCTGATTATAGCCTGAGTAAGCGTCCAAGAAGCTTAGTAGCTCATGCCCGGCCGTTGCGTCAGTGAGTTGTTCGATGTGAGGCAGCGAGAACGAATCCTTTGGGCATGCTTTACTCAAGTCTGTGAAGTCCACACACATCCTCCACTTCTCATTATTCTTTTTAACCAATACTACGTTGTCAACCTACTTAGTATACTTTGACTCCCTGATGGAACCAATTTCTAACAGTATTTCCACCTCATCGCGTGCTGCGTCATTGATTACGGCGGTGAATTCACGCCTGACTTGCCTCACCGGGGAGTGGAAGGGGTCGACATTTAATATGTGCGTGGCGATTTCCTTTGGGATGCTTGGCATATCTGCGTGGCTAAAAGCAAACAGATCTACGTTAGCTTTTAAGAATTGACTGAATTTACCCCGATTCTTGAAGTTTACAACCGATATAGGCCTTTGTGCTATGGTCGGTCATTGGGATCTAATTGAATGGGGTTGAGATTTTCTATGGTCGATCCTGCGGCTTCGACTATGTAGGGATCTCTTATGCCTTCCCAGATCTCGTCATGCCTCGACCTCGACCATACTGATTGCTATGCCTCTTTTTCTTTGTCATTCCTTTGTGGGTGGACGTGCTATCTATAGCGTTCTCGGGACGTACGTTGCTCTCCTCGTATGCTTAATATTCCCCCATGGAGTTGGGAATTTGATGACTTGGTATAAGTTGGAGGGGATAACCTTCATGGGGTGTATCCACGGTCGTTTGATACGCTCAAATTTACACTTTAAAATAGTGTAAAGCGGTCGGTGTCAAATATAATAACCCAACAAGGTTGGGGTTGAATCCCACATGGAATAAGCGTGAAATGATTACTTTGGTAGTGTGAATCTCAACTTAAATCGTATTTCTATTCCGTTAATGTAACAAGAATATGGGAATTGATTGTGTGATAATTTAATTGAAATAGTGACAAGTATGATTAATTAAAGTTGTGATTGATGTGATTAACTAAATCAAGGTTGTGTCCCCTTCAATGAAGTGTAATGCTAATAGGTGTTAATATGATATATTTCTAATGGAAGGTCCTTTAGATATGCAAATGATTTCTAATTGAATACCCAATATTTTTCAATAGTTGGGTAGTATTTCCTCTTTATGATATTTCCAAATATAAAAGAGTTGCTATGAAGAGTAATCAATTAATGCCAAATAAAACCCACTTATTCCTAAGCGATTCTATTAAACAAGGTTTAAAGTCTTGAGTCTTTGATATTTACTCCTACCAATCCTAACTCACTTTTCCAAGTAAATAAAGAATTTAATGGCACTTGTTAATGTGTGCAACCACCAACAATAAATGAAGAATGAGAAGTAACTAAATATCAACCAACCATTATATATATATTCAATGTTAAACACCCATTTAGGGTCCACAACCTTAGTATTTAAAGCTAGCTACTCATGCTTAAGGCAAAAAGATGAGAGTGATAAATGTCATAAAGCTTACAAAATACAAGAATCTTCACTTCTAAAGCTTCCAAAAGAGAGGATTATTCAAAGTGTGTATTGTAGCTCAAAAACTAGACAAGAATGACCCACAAAACCCCAATAAATCTATTTAAAGTGGGATAAAACTCGGGGTAAAAAACGGACAAAAATACCCTTCCAGGTCAACTATGCGACCGCATTCCCGTTGCATAACAGAAATACGGTTCGCATTCTTAACGAATCCATCGCAGATTTGAAACCCTATTCCCCAGGTACTCGTCGCATTCATGTTATGCGGTCCGCATTGTTGATATGCGACCGCATAATATCATCGCATTTCTGCTCTCAGCTTTTGGCACAGGAGGTTTGCCCATTATGCGGCTCGCAAACCTGTTATGCGATCGCATAATGGAATGCATTCTTTCACTTGAAAGTTACCAAATTAACTGTTGGACTCTGAGATTCACCTGGGCATTATGCGGTCCGCATAGTAGATTTGCGGTCCGCATAGTAGATTTGCTGTCCGCATTGTTGACTATGCAATCACATTTTGCCCCTTTCTTCTCCATTTTTAGCTTTTTGATCTCATTTACATGTTCTTGAGTCCTCCAACCTCATACACTGCAAACCATTAAAATTACATAAGTATAGAAGATAATTGCTTTTAAAATAAGCCAAAATCCAAGCAATTTGGTATTAAATGTGCCGAAATTCTCCGACACATCAATACCCCCAACTTAAACTCTTGCTTGTCCTCAAGCAACAAAAACGACTCTATCCTAAACTAGACTCCAACTAAAAGACCGGAAACAATAATGACCATGGTCGGTGTTAATTGTCAGTACCACAAGCATGCATTTTTGTTTATTTACCCTTCATGAACAATCACTGTTATTTACAAAGAAACTACTCAACTTGTGAACTTTGAGCCTCGACCAATTTGATAAAATGTTACTCTCAACTGAGTGCACTTGCATCCGACTTCAAGAACTCAACTTCTGTCAAACTTCACAGTTCATGTGCCCTTACCAGAAAAAAGGTCCCCACTCACAATATTTACAATGACAGCAAAAAGGGACATATTTACCAAGACACTCACTCTCACAAAGAGTTTCAAGTGTTATGACACATCGTACCATAAGCTTGCCCTTATTTTAAGTCGTCGCCTCTTCAAGAACATTCGGTTGGAGATCCCATAAGGAATTTTTAAGCTTGTAATGTAGGCTTAGGGGAGGGTTGAATAAATATTTGGGTACAAGTGACTACACCCTCCTTGAACACTACTCACATTTTTCTTTCTTAATGCCCTTTGTTTCTTTTCAAACCACATAGCCCTCATTGGCTCCTAGTTACCAATATTGAACCACTTTAAATACCTATCTAGTTTTCTTCAATGCTCCATATGTATATATATACAAATATTTCTTTTCTTTTCTTTTCTTTTCTTTTTCTTCCTTTTCTCCCTATTTTTTTTTTACTTTTTCTTTTGGAGCTTGAATAATTTCATGTGAATACTTTGAGGTATGGGTTCCTACAATCAATATACAACCTTATCAATTTGAAACCACACCCCCAACTTAGGCTTTTAGCCTCATTCTCAATGCTCAAGGAGAGACGATTTCAAAAGAGGGAATTATTTTACAAAAAGGGGAAAGGATTGTAATGAGGTGACCAACAAAAAGGTTAAAGACTCAAATGGGGTAATTAGTGATAACATGTATACATTGGGTAGCTTGAAAGGCTAACTGTGTTTTCCAACATCACAAAGACTGCCTAAGGTCATTTCTCCAACCATATGTACTTTATCATTAGCATCGAAAAACCAACCGGGCAAGTTCTAGACGACAAAAGTAAGCACAAGAATAATTTATACAAAAGCTAACACACACGACACACGAACTGTTTGACTCAACATAGTTTTATCCCTCGAGTAAACACTTGGCAACTCGAAGCTTTCATCATATTACATGTATAATTCTAAGTAAGCATAGAGTCAAAGACTGAGCCTCATGTTCACACAAGTGATTTCCTATACAACACAAGATACATTTTTTTTATATTAACAGAAGGGTAAAGGTTATTTACAGACACACATGCTTGAGACTAAACAATTACACCAAACCGGTCAACACATTTCATCCTACTGCCATGGTTCTACTATTACACCCTTGGAAAAGAACCCGCCGAAGAAAAACCAAGGGGAATTCATTGCTAATTACTAAGGATGAACATACATACAACTATCTACTTATTTTCGTACTACAACACAAGTTAACGGTAAACAAAACAAATATGTACACAAGTTTATCAATAACTCTGAAGATTTTCATAACACAAAAACATGTACAATAGTTTACTGATTTCAAAAAAAGAATAATAGGCCGTTTGTACAAGGCTGTCCCACCCCCAACTAAAAAGCATGCATTGTCCCTAGTGATAAGAATGTAAGACAGAGTTTAGGGGCTCCCTGAGGCGCACTAAGCGCTATGGGAGTCAGTAGCCTGTTGAGTGACAGTGGGGTCACCAACTATTGATGGTGATAGAGCTGCTGAAGACTCAGCTGGAGGGATGACTGCTGCTAGTGGTGGAGGGGTCTCCAACTGTCCGGAAACTGAAGGTGGGGCCTGAGAGCTGCTGGCCTTGCCTGCTGATGGTAGGACGATCAAAGATGTGGCCTGAATAGATCTGTCAGCCAGTGACTGCTCTATCGCCCGCTGCACATTTGCTTCTTCCTCCTCCTCTGCAGTTGTGGGGATGGAAACCTGCTTGCCCTTCTCCTGAGGACCCTCATCATCGTCAGACCACGACTCATCAGTCTCTGCCTCGTCTGTATCCCTACCCTCGGATGTTGTAGAATGTTCAGAATCTTCCCCATAAGGGATGTCAACTGTCACAGGGGGAGGTGGAGGCTGGGAGACTCCAACAGTCTAGGATGTCGGGGCTGTCATCAGGGTAGATAAATCAAGACCTAGTCCAGTCTCAGACGCGCCTGCTCCCTGCTCTCCTTCCTTGGGCATGAGGGATGAGAGACCGAACTCTAAATTCTGCATCTTGTGGAGCTCAGTCTTCAGTGTAGCCACATTAGTGCAGAGCTTTGGCAACTCCCCAAACTCACCTCGCTCTATCTTCTCAATCTGTGCCTCAAGCGTCTTCAGGCGACCCTCATAGGTTGTGTGATGCTGCTGTAGGGCCGTCACTGAGGACCCAATAGGGGTCAGTGCCTTCCTGATGAGCGTAGGGAGGTCTTTCAGAAGCTAGTCTACCTTAGTGTTGGTGTGCTGAGCTAGGTGACCGAGCCTCGAAAGGACTAGCAGTGAAGCAAGATGATGGTTAGTGGTGGCCTGAGAGGCAGGCTGTAGAGTATCAGAGGGTGCCCCTGTGGTCTGAGGTGCAACAGGAGTCTGGGAGTCTTAGATGTCTGTCTCAGTGGGAATCTGGAGCTGAATCTCCGGAGGGACAGCAGCTACCTGTGCCACCGCATCACTAATGCGTGTGATGTCGATATCCTTCTTCGATTTTCCTTTCTTGTCAGAGTGTGGCATTGTAGGAACTTCCACAGCCTTATAGAGGGTTGTGATCAAGCATGGGAACGGAAGGAACGTGGCTGTCTGACATGCCCTGACTCCTATCTCTCGGAAGATGATGTCACTCACATCGATCGTGATCCCGATCATAATGCAAGAAATGAGAATAGATTTCTCAATGCTTATATCTGTTTCATTCAGGGTTGGGATTAAGCGGGAAGTGACAAAACTGAGCCATAATCGACCCTCTCGTGTAAGATCTTCCTTGTATATTTTATGTAGAGGGTCAATCCAGGCTGGGGTTCCTTTGGAGATCACTGATGAAACCCAAGCACGGTCACCATATTTGTTGGCCAGTTTGGCCTCATACTCATATGTACTCGGGCGCCCGACTGAGAAATAATGATCATTAATAGCAGCCCGGTCACAGAGTACCTGCTTCCCCCGAACTAAAATAGTTTAACAGAACACTTTGTTGCGCTTGTGGTTAGGTGTTTTGGAGGCCCCGTAGGATGCATAGAATTCCCGCACTAATGTTTCATTGAATTCCTCGGGAAACTCAGTGAAGCACTCCCATTTACTAGTTTTGATTTTCTCTAAGATGTGGGGGTACTACTCCCGTAGACCATTCAGACTTAGTTGTTTTTCGGCAAGGATTTTCCGTTTTGTGAGCCCCTCCTTATATAGACTTCTAGAACCAGGGAGCTCAAACGGAGTTGGAAATTAGCTCCTTGTTTTTGTCTTGCCTCAACCTGTAGATCTACAGCTGGCAAAGTCCTCTCCTCATCAGACTGGGAGGGACGTTCATCAGTAGATTGGGGTTGTGCTTTCCGTGAACGTTTTGCCGGTTGTGCTTGACGGCTGGAGGCAACCCTTTTAGTGGATGAAGAACTATGTTTTTGGAGAGGCATATCTGCAAAGAAGCGAAGTGTGAGGGACATAGCAGACATCAGAAAAAGAAAAGAGAAAAAATTACACAGAATGTCAAGTATGTGGCAGGTTATGCGGTCGCATAACCACTATGCGGACCGCAAACCTGTCGCAAACCTTATGTCTGCTAGACGGATTCAGTTATGTGATGATTTATGCAATCGAATATACATTATGTGGTTCGCATAACCATCGCAAAGTTGTGCACATGAAAAATCTCTCACACTATGCGATCGCAAAACCCACCGCAAAGATGGATTTGCGATCGCAGAACTGCCGCAAACAACATGCTACCTTAGGACCCAGACTGTTGGAGTTTGCATTGGATTTGTGGTCTGCATATCAATTATGCGATCGCAAAGCCGCCGCATTATGTCATCTTCTTCACCTTTCCTAGGGCGTATTATGCGACAAGAATGCGGACCGCAAAACTACTATGCAGCCGGCAGAGACCATCGTTTTCACAACTTCTCTAATCACAACCATGGAAACCCTAATTTTATGACCCAACAAGCCAGACCTAACAGGTTTTCAAGTATTCCCCCCCCCCCCATTACAAGTAGATACATATAGGAATGACCAGGAATACAGAGCAAAAACAAGAGAAAACAAACAAAAGAACACAAACATGAAATGACACACACAGCAAAGTAAAAATTAAAAACTTTACAGGGAGTGAAGTCAGGAAGAGTGAACATACCAAAGTGTGATGAACGAGAAATAATCAAGGGTATGAATCCACAATTGTAATCTTTGTTCGCTCGTTCAATTTCAAAGTGACTGTTTTCCTTTCTTTTTGTTGTTTTTTGTTTTGTTTAAGTGCAGAGTGTGTGAGTTTGAGAGTAGAGGCACTGATGATAGTTGTGCGAAGGGGGTAGGGTACTCACCTTGAGACTATGCGGGGGGTTAGTGACCGCATAGCATGGTATGCGACCGCATACTGGTTATGCGGTGGTTTGTTGCTCAGGTTCTCATTGTTTACAATGCGATGCACTATGCGATCGCATAACTAAAATGTGGTCTGCATAGTGCACCTTCTCACCGCATTCCAGCCGCCCATTTTGGCTAAACTACCTGTCCAGGTCTGTGACCACAATGCGGCCCGCATAGTTAAAATGCGACCGCATATGTGTCGCAGACTTCTCAGGATTTCTTTGCTTCCCTTTCAGTCGCAATTTTACCCCTGTGTTATGATATTTTGAACCACCTGCACTCTAACACACACTTTAAATTTCTCAAATTACATCTATTTAACAAAAATTAAAATGTAAAGGACAAAAAGAATGTTACCACACATGTGTTGCCTCCCATAAAGCGTTTGATTTAACGTCGCGACACGACGAAAGTTGGCCTTTCTTTATGTTCACTCATTGGTCGGACATGGACCATCTTGGAGAGCCAATTGCTCCACCACATGTTTTTCTCCATCTGTGCCCAGGTAGTGCTTGACGCGCTGGCCATTTACCTAGAAGGTTCGGAGCCCATCCTCCGATTCCAATTCCACAGCTCCAAAAGGGGAGACATCTACCACTTTGAACGGACCGGACCACTTTGATTTGAGCTTGCCCGGAAACAATTTGAGCCTTGAGTTGAAAAGCAACACCAAGTCACCCTTCTTAAACTCCCTTTTCAAGATTTTTTTATCGTTGACCAACTTCATCCTTGCTTTGTACACCGCTGCACTTTCATATGCATGGAATCGGAATTCCTCCATTTTATTGAGTTGTGTTAACCTCAAATTTGCAGCTTCAGCCCAATCAAGTTCAACCTTTTTAGAGCCCACATAGCTTTGTGATCCAATTCTACGGGTAGATTACAAGCCTTGCCGAAGACTAACCGGTAAGGAGAAGTGCCAATAGGAGTTTTGTACGCCGTGCGGTATGCCCACAACGCATCATCTAGCTTTCTTGACCAGTAGGTCCTGTTTGCATTAACCGTCTTTGCTAGAATGTTCTTTATCTCCCGGTTGGAAACTTCAACTTGGCCACTTGATTGAGGATGGTAAGGTGTTGCCACCTTATGCTTGACGCCATATTTTTCTAGTAGCCCCGTGAAAGCCTTGTTACAGAAATGTGACCCACCATCACTAAGAATGGCTCTAGGAGTGCAAAACCGAGTGAATATGTTTTTCTTCAAGAACGCGGTCACACTCCTTGCCTCATTGTTTGGTAAGGCAATTGCTTAAACCCATTTGGACACATAGTCCACAACCACCAAAATGTATTTCATACCACAAGAGCTCACAAAGGGGCCCATAAAGTCAGTGCCCCACACATCGAAGATCTCAACCTCCATCACAAAGTGCATTGGCATTTCATGCCTCTTGGAGATTGATCCTTGCCTCTGACATTGGTCACAAGCCTTGACCGTTTGATTTGCATCATGATAGATCGACGGCCAATAATAACCACATTCAAGTACCTTTGCCGTCGTTCGATTACCTCCATGATGATCCCCAACCGCTGAGTCATGGCATGCCTTTAGAATTGGCATAATCTCCTCTTCTGGAACACACCTTCGAATGATGTTATCTTCAAAAATACGGAACAATAATGGTTCTTCCCAATAATATTGCCGACACTCTCTCAAGAACTTCTTCTTTTGGTATGCTTCCAAATCATCCGGAATGAGGTCACTAACCAAGTAGTTGGCAATATCGGCGTACCAAGGTGTAGATGAAGAATATAATGCCAAGGTGTGCTCATTGGGAAAGGCATCATTGATATCAAGATTATCTTTTGGTCGTCCGTCTTCTTCAAGCCTAGAGAGATGATCCACCACTTGGTTTTCGGTGCCCTTGCGGTCCTTGACTTTAAACTCAAATTCTTGCAATAAGAGGACCCACCAGATTAGTCTTGGTTTGGAATCTTTCTTCGCCATGAGATAGCGAAGAGAGGCATGGTCGGTGTAGATCACTACCTTAGACCCCAACAAATAAGCTAAAAATATTTCAAAGACATACACAATGTCAAGAAGCTCTTGCTCCGTCACCGTATAGTTCACTTGCACACCGTTGAGTGTCTTGCTTGCATAATAGATAGGGTGGAGAACCTTGTTATGCCGTTGACCCAAAACTGCTCCAATTGCTACACCACTGGCATCACACATAAGCTCGAATGGAAAAGACCAATCCGGTGTGACAATAATGGGTGTCGTGGTGAGCTTCTCTTTTAGCTCCTGAAATGCCTTGAGGCACTTGTCATAAAACACAAACTTCGTCTTTTTCAAGGAGCTTGCACATAGGATTTGAAATTTTATAGAAGTCCTTGATAAAGCGCCAATAGAAATCGGCATGCCCTAGAAAGCTTCGATACCTTTTACCGATGTTGGTGGAGGATGTTTGGAAATGATTTCAATCTTTACCCGATCAACCTCAATGCCATGTTTTGAAATTTTATGCCCCAAGACAATGCCTTCGTTCACCATGAAGTGGCATTTCTCCCAGTTAAGCACAAGGTTGGTCTCCTCACATCTCTTGAGCACTTGTCTAAGATTGTCAAGACAATGCTCAAAAGAGTCACCTACCACCGAAAAGTCGTCCATGAAAACCTCTAGGAAATCCTCCACCATATCGTAGAAGATGGACATCATGCATCGTTGAAAGGTAGCCGGAGCGTTGCACAAACCAAACAGCATCCGACTAAAGGCAAAGGTTCAATATGGGCAAGTGAATGTTTTCTTCTCTTGGTCCTTCAATGATATATTGATTTGGTTGTAACCGGAATACCCATCAAGGAAGCAATAGAAAGATATTCCCGCTAGCCGATCAAGAATTTGATCAATAAAAGGCATAGGGAAATGATCTTTGCATGTGGCATTGTTGAGCTTCCGATAGTCCATGCATACTCTCCACCCGGTAACCGTCCGTGTTGGGATAAGCTCATTCATTTCATTGTGAATTACCGTCATGCCTCCCTTTTTTGGTACACATTGCACCGGACTCACCCATGGACTATCCGCAATGGGGTAGACAACCCTGACATCCAACCATTTGATTATCTCTTTCTTGACCACCTCTTGCATCGAAGGATTTAATCTTCTTTGGTGTTCAACACTTGGCTTGTTCCCTTCTTCCAATTGGATTTTATGCTCACATATTCCTGCGGTAATTCCTCGGATGTCCGCTATTGTCCATCCAATTTCTTGACGGTGCTCCCGCAAAACATTCAACAATTTACCTACAGGCACATCATCCAACAAAGAGGAAACAGTTACGGGTAAAGTATCATTAAAGCCAAGAAATTTATACCTTAAGTGTGAAGGAAGTGGCTTGAGCTCAAGTTGAGGTGGCTCAATGATGGAAGGATTTGCGGGAGGAGTGGCTCTATTCTCTAATTCAAGAGAAAGCTTCTTTGATGCATACGTGTAAGACCCACGTCCTTCCAATGCATTCACGACCTCAACATACCCCTCAATGTCTTCACCATCAAAATTCACCAAGATTGCCGCCAAAGCATCACCAAGTCATTCTTCCTCCATCTTTATGACAATAGCATCCTCAACCTCATAAACCACATCTACGACCGATATCCCCTCATATGCATTTGGCAACTTCAACCCTTTGCTAGCTTGGAAAGTGACTTCTTCATCATTCACTCGAAACTTGATTTTATTTCGTTCCGAGTACATTAAAGCTCTTCCCGTAGCAAGGAATGGTTCCCCTAAATGATGGGAATTTCCTTGTCTACCGCACAATCAAGGATAACAAAATCGGCCGGGAGGAGGAACTTCCCTACCTATACCAAGACATCATCCACAACACCCAAAGGTCTCTTGATTGATCGGTCGGCCATTTGCAATCTCATGCCCGTCGGTCTTGGAAAACCCAATCCCGTTTGCTTGTAAATAGCAAGAGGCATCAAATTTATGCTAGCCCCATTATCACAAATTGCTCTAGCAAAATATCTCAACCCGTTAGTACATGGGATGGTGAATGCTCTCGGGTCTTCCTTCTTCTCAACGGTGGTTGTAGCCATTATAGAACTAACCCCGTGAGTCATGTTCACCACTTAATTCTTTGTAGTTCTCTTCTTGGTCATCAAATCTTTCAAGTATTTGGCAAACCCCGGCATCTCTTGGAAAGCCTCCAAGAATGGGATGTTTACCGACAATTGCTTCAAGATATCATAGAACTTCTCAAACTTGCCATCATCTACCCTTGTTGCAAGCCTTTGAGGGAATGGAGGAGTAGGTCGAGGAATTGGTGGAGGAGCTTTTGGGGTCTCCTTAACTTTTTCCTTAACCTCTTAGTGCTTTGCTTTTTGGATTTTTACCTCTTGAGAAGGCTTCTCAATTTCAACAACAACCGGCAACTCAACTTGTGCTTCCACTTCTTGATCAAGATTTTCTACATCAACAACTTGTGCACTTTCATCTTGAAGCACTTTCCCGCTTCTAGTGGTGATGGCCATGCAATGAGAAGATGGTCCGCTTGCACCACCTTTTGGGTTGACAATAGTGTCACTTGGAAGAGTACCTTTTAGCTTGGGATTTTGTTCTCGTGACAAATCTCTCATTTGCATCTCAAGCTTTTGAATGGATGCGGTGTGTGATCCTACTATCTCGGACATGTTTTTCATTGTTGTATCACTTCACTCTTGATTTTGCAAGATTCTCTCAAGCATCCCCTTCATTTTGGATTCATTCGAAGGCCCCTCCTTGTAGTGTGAAGAAGTGGGATATTGTCCCCTTGGTGTAACATAAGGGTTGGAACTTCGATTGACATAATTGTTGTTGTTGTTCCAATTTCCTTGACTCGCGCAACCTTGATCATTTCGCCAATTTTGTTGGCCTTGCCCCTGCGGGTTTGGCCTCCATTGATTTTGTTGGCGGAAACCACCTTGATAATGGTGAACATAATTGACTTCTTCAAACTCTTGACTTCCCATTGATTGCACATCTTCCACAACGTTTACCTTTTTTGTTTGACTCTCCGTAAAAATCTTTGTCAACACATCCATGTTAGTGGCAAGATCGGCAATCAATTGGTCTCTCTCATGGTTATCTTTGATCATGTTGGTAAGAGAGGGAGTACCATAGGAAATTCCACCGCTAGTATCTTCCGAGTGTTATGCTTGATTATGCTTTGCCATTTTGTCTAGAATTTGGGTAATCCTAGGGAATGACTTATCCATGAAGGACACATCTACGACATTTTTAGCAATGGACTGGGAGAGTGGGTCCAAACCCATATAGAACTTCTCCATTAAAATATGGTTTGTGAACCCATGATTTGGTGACCTCACTAGGTATAGCTTGAACCGGTCCCATACCTCGTGTAAGTGCTCCCCAGGCAGTTGCTTGAAGAAAAATATTTTATCTCTGAGCTCTGACTTTTTGCTTTGTGGAAAACACTTCGCTAAGAAGGCACGGACAAGCTCGAGCCAAGATGTGATAGTTTGAGGAGGTAAGTTTTGAAGCCATTTTCTCGCTTCCCCCGCCAAATAATATTTGAATACCCGCAATCTCAAGGCATCATCCGACATGTTATTTTGTTTGTGGATGGCGCACATACCCAAGAAGTTCCTTATGTGTTGCGTCGGCTCATCATCCATTGAGTTTCAGAACAATCCTTCTGCCTTTAGCATTAGAATCAACCCATGCTCTACTTTGAATCTAGAGGAACTAACCTGTAGAGGGAGAATAACATTAGTGTCGTCGATATATTCCTCGATGTCGGAAAAAGGGTTCTCCTCTTCATCATAATCAACATCGGCCATTTTCACCTAGTGCACCAAACAAAACGAGCAATGTGTGATGGAATAGAAGAAGATATAAAGTCAAGTGCACACTATCTAGTAATTTCAAAATCGTATTCCCCGGCAACGACGTCAAAATTTGATACGCTCAAATTTACACTTTAAAATAGTGTAACGCTGTCGGTGTCAAATATAATAACCCAACAAGGTTGGGGTCGAATCCCACAGGGAATAGGCGTGAAAAGATTACTTTGGTAGTGTGAATCTCAATTTAAATCGTATTTATATTCCGTTAATGTAACAAGAATATGGGAATTGATTGTGTGATAATTTAATTGCAATAGTGACAAGTATGATTAATTAAAGTTGTGATTAACTAAATCAAGGTTGTGTCCCCTTTAATAAAGTGTAATGCTAATAGGCGTTAATATGATATATTTCTAATGGAAGGTCCTTTAGATATGCAAATGATTTCTAATTGACTACCCAATTATTTCCAATAGTTGGGTAGTATTTCCTCTTTATGATTTTTCCAAATATAAAAGAGTTGCTATGAAGAGTAATCAATTAATGCCAAATAAAACCCATTTATTCATAAGCGATTCTATTAAACAAGGTTTAAAGTCTTGAGTCTTTGATATTTACTCCTACCAATCCTAACTCACTTTTCCAAGTAAATAAAGAATTTAATGGCACTTGTTAATGTGTGCAACCACCAACAATAAATGAAGAATGAGAAGTAACTAAATATCAACCAACCATTATATATATATTCAATGTTAAACACCCATTTAGGGTCCACAACCTTAGTATTTAAAGCTAGCTACTCATGCTTAAAGGCAAAAAGATGAGAGTGATAAATGTCATAAAGCTTACAAAATACAAGAATCTTCACTTCTAAAGCTTCCAAAAGAGAGGAATATTCAGAGTGTGTATTGTAGCTCAAAAACTAGACAAGAATGACCCACAAAACCCCCAATAAATCTATTTATAGTGGGCTAAAACTTGGGGTAAAAAACAGACAAAAATACCCTTCCAGGTCAACTATGCGACCACATTCATGTCGAGGTCGTTTCACTGAAATTCTTCAGCAAGGGTTAATGCCCCTCCTACAAGGGTTTCACTAAAATTCTTCAGCAAGATGGAAGACACTTGTTATTTTGACGAGGTCATTGCCTTTTATGGCGGTGACGTAATGAGTCACATGATCTTCAAGGTCGGTTGTGTTGTCATATGTTCTGAGGTAAGGCGACATTTTAAAGGCTTTTGGTATGGCATGCGGTGCTGCATCATAACTCTAGGGCTGCTCGACGAATGGACTCTTGTCCTCTTTGGCAATAACTTAGGAGCGCCCGGTATCTTGTCGACTCTTTCTTGGTGTTATTTCATTTGATCTCGAAGCGCCTTGTTTTCATTTTCCATTTCTTCCATCCTTTTAGGATGGCTTCGAGGGCTTTGTCACCTGCATTATAAATGACTTTATGAGTAATACCTGTCGTTGGAGGAAAGAGTTGGTTGCATTGCTCGCCCACTTGTTTTATCGTGCAAGTCCTTGTGTTTTCTGTAGTCGTGTCCCGAGCGGGCTTGTTGAGGACGCTAGTTAACGTGTCAGTTATCCACACTTCGAGGAGATTGTTTACAACTGGGAGTGTTTCTTCTTCCATAGACATGGAGGCTCCCTTACCACAGGATTTTGTTATGTTGTAGTGAGGGGGTGATGACCCATCTCGTCTAGGGGAAGCACAGGGCATCGCGCCCTCGTCTGTTGTTTCACAGCTTTCATTGATGACGTTCATGAGGTTGGTTGGGAGGTCACTTGTTATTCTTGTCCTTATTCTCGGTTACATGCCATGTCGGGATTCGTGTACACAAAGAAAGGAGATCTTTTTTTTTTACGTTAGTGACCCATGCTAGTTGTAGATCTAGAAAGAACTAAGAGTTTAATAAAGAAATCCCCACAGACAACACCAAATTGTTTGACCAAAAAATATGTATCTTGGTTCAAATAATTAAATTTATGTAATTAGGGGTTAAACTTAGTTAACAATAATATTTCTAGATGAAACTTTCAAGGGTGCAATAAGCAATAGATAGGTTCAGCCAGATAGTAATGACATCATACAATAACCGTTATAAAAACATGAGCAACAATTTAGCATTCAATAGCAATGAATACTTATAAATATCATTTAAGTGAATAGGGGGAACGATTCATCCAATAAAGGATAAAATAGATGGATGTTCCTCCTGAAAATGATAAATGACAGACAAATCCTTAAATATTCGAGTTATTCTCGGATCTGATGGAAAAGTATGGAATAGTATAAACAAGAATCTCAGTGAAAAAGATGGTGTTTGTTTCTTATCAAGAGAGAAATATTTGTGTCAATGTGAATTATTATAAGTGAATATTACATACCCCTATTCATTGTCTCTTTTTCTATTTATATGGGGCATGCTTCTAAGAAACCCTAAAAATACAAGTACAGAGAATATCCAATAAATATTCTCTCTAGTATCCTATCTTCAAAACTAGACGTTACTACTGAACGTATTTGACCTCGACCTCGTCTCTTGTTGATGCATTGACTACGTCCCTTGTTGGCTCTTTGACCATGGCCTTCGCTGCTTCTTTGAGACATTTTGACGAATGAAGACTTGGGCTCTCTCCTTAGTATTATCTTGGTGAGAACATTCTAACGCTAGATTTTGACCCTTAAAAATACAAGTAATTAATATATGTAAAGTTGTTTTACATGATTAATGTAGTTTTCTTTACCCTAAAATTCGAGTAACAATTAAACTTATATTGTGGTTTTAAGGATACATGATATAATTCAATACCAATTGATAAACAACAAAAATAGATGAAATAAATTGAACAATAAAATAAATAAAACCAGTGTACTAGCAGTGCGTTCGACCTCAATTCGAGATGGTCTCAAGGGTCGATAATAAGGACAGTGAAGAACAATAGTGAACCATAATGAACAATAGAAGAAATAGAGCAGCGTATATATTTTTTATCAGTGAATGATGATGATACAAATGAATGGGGTCCCTCTTTATATAGTAGAGGAATCCTAAATAAGGTATAATTCTAGTAACATGAGTAAATCCCATGATTGGTGTCAATAACTGCTTGATTCGATCTGTTCCAGGATTTTCGCTGAAATCTTCGGTCGATTGTTAATATCTCGTCATTCCGTTATTACGCCTTACTCGAAGTTGGTCCCGGTCTTGATCTTCAGCGAGCACTTCGATTTCCACTCTATATACTATGCCATCGAGCTTGATCTTGGTCTATTACGAGCTTACTCTTGAGGTAGCTCCTCGTGCCTACGAAATTGTACATGCCCGATTTCGAACGTATATAGATAGTCCCCCAGTTTCTTGGAGTGAAATGATAAGAAACGGTTTGAGCCTCGATTTTCTTAAACCTCGATCATGACATCATCCTCATGACATAAGCGACGGATGTGACGAAAATGTCTCGTCGGTACAGTTCCCCAAATTATTAATGCATGTCAGTTAGTGGTCGGCCATTAGCGCCACCGAACCGTCACCATGAGCCTATAAATACCATCTCCTTTATTAAATCAAACTTTACTTTTGCTTTGATCAAGTCTCTAAGTCTTCTAACCCTTCTCATCTCCTCTTTATCGCTGCCTGTTAAGTCACCGTTGGTATCACCGGAACCACCAGATTTACATCTTCTTTCGTCCTTCTTTACTTGCGTTAATGGAGAAAACCTCAAAAACTGTACCGTATAAGGATAAAGTTTTCTCCTCCTCTTCCCGGTCGTCCGGCGACAAGGCGCCGGCGGAGCCGCTTCCCCATGAGTACGTTCTCAACCCGTGTACTCTAAAATTCGACTTCAAGGTCAAAAAACCCCCCCATCGGTCCCAGATTAATGCGAGCATGTGTCGATGTACATGTGCTCAATAATGGATAGCCATCTCGAGTCCATGAAGAGGGACTGCAACTGGGTTCCCGAGGTCGTAGTGTAAATCCCTCCTCCCAAAGAGAGCATCACTACATATGTGGAGGGATTCCTAAGTGTTTACACTTACCCCTTCACATGAGGTCCCCTCTACCCGATGATCCTTGACTTCTACAAAAGATATCAGTTCACCCTCGGCCAAATCTACCCCTCTCTATGGCGCATAGTAATCATGCAGCGCTTATTCTCTAGCAAGGCCGAGTGGCTGGAGTTTACTCTAAATCACCTCATGCGATTGTACCGGCCTCAAATCTATCGAAGGCTGATCAGGCTTCAACGCCGACCAACAAAGGCCTTGTTATCGAGCATCAACGAGGATAAGGATCGAGGTTGGAAGAGCCATTTTATACGGGTGAGGACCCGTGACATAATATTGGAGAAGAAGATGCCATTCCTTGAGGAGTGGAACCCCGACCGAAAGTGACCTTTTAAACTTTGTTCTTCTTTCTTTCTTCGATTTCGCCTAATATTTCTTTTTGACGTGCAAATATTCCTTAGATTCCTCAAGTGCTGCCCGACCTCGAAGATTGGGTTCGGAAACTAGCTTCAACTTCCACTGATGCCAAACGCGCATGGCGTGATTTGGAAAGGGGGAGATGGGAGGACAAGAACCATAGTAAGAATCTACTTTCTCACACTCTGAGATAATTTTGTACTTTGTTCATCACTAATTTTCTTTCATGTAGGCCTGTCCAAGGATGCTATTTTGAGTCCCTCGAGTGGCAAAGGAGAAACCAATTCCCCGACTTAGAAGCCAGAAAAATACAAGAAGATGAAGGGTGCCTCGCAGTCTGAGGACCCAAAACCAAGCCTCGAAGGGTGAGGCGGAAAGTAATCACTCCCATGGTTGAGTCGATCCAAAGCCTGAGAGACGAAGAAGAAGAGGAAGGCGCCTCGAAATTGACGGTCCGACCTAGGAAAGCCGTCGAGGTCCCCAAACTTTCCGAGACGATGACGACTGCTGCAACCAAGCCTCGTGTCGAGGAGGCTTCAAAAAATAATTCGGGCGTGGACCTCGAATCTCCAGAGGTAGAGATCATTTCTCGACCATCTGTAACTATACCGGACGGGGCCGGTTATGAGACCCAGAAGATCGATCAGAGCACCCCGAGCGACTTGCTCGGGGCCATGACAACATGTCAATTGCCTTCACTCCCGACTTTTTTTGAGGAGGCACTAAGGGAAGCTAGGGAGTTGAAGATCCCTGATATTGGCGGAGGCTCTAGTGTAGGTGATCCAGTTCAGGATTGCTTTATTGGGGTCGATGATGCCTCCGATATTAGCGATGCTTTGATTCTTTTGGAAGAGCCCCAACGTCTCCTTTCTCGGTTAAGTATCAATTACTGCAATTATTTTCTTTATTCTTTTTTCTCCAAATCTGACTCGTATTTTCTTTCTTGTATAGGCCTACGCTAAGTTTCAAGCTGACCTTAGCCACTGTGAGACCGAACTTCGGAAGATCTCAGAAGAGAGGTCTATAGCTATTTTGTTGCCAAAAGGACGAAGCCATAAATGACCTTCAAGCGGACCTGGCCAAGGCTCGTGAGGAGGAGAATGAACTAGACAAACAGGTAACCATCCTTTTGATAAAGTATGGACTCAACCCAACTGTGGAGGCTAATATTTCACTATCTCAGCTGCAGTAGAAGGTAGAAAGAATCGAGCTGCTTCGAGGAGAGGTCGATCAGGTCAAGGCCGATTGTGATCAATGGAAGGAGAGTATGGACCGCCTGGCTGCAGAAAAAGAGGCTACCTCGGCCAAACAGTCATCGGCCGAGGTTCAACTACAGGGCATTAAAGATAAAAGCTCGGTCTAGGCCAAGAGGATCGAGGAGCTTGAAGCTGGGCTTGCTGAGGCCAAGGCGGAGATTGAGAAAACAAAGGTCATGGAAGACAAGTCCATTGCCATGTCCGATGCTGAGGCTACTCAAACACAGCTAAGGTAGGCTTTCAATCAGGAGCAATGGAATGTCGGCTTGGCAAAATTCCAATCCCGGAGGGAAACACTCGAGGAAATCCGTGCTCGAGTTTTTGACCTTTTCGAGGAGATAACCCAAGCCAAAGTGCTCGAAGCCGAACTCGGGCAGCTTGTCTCCTCCGATAATGAAGACGATTATGAATAAGGCAGTCGAGGTGGATCTGATGAGGGGCCTAAAGAAGATTCTCCTGAAGGCGAGGTCGGCCCCGACCACAGTTAGGACTTAGCTTCTTTTTTCTTTTCTTTTGGTAAGGCCTTGATCGGTGTCTTGTACATATCCTTCTATATATAAAAAAAACTTCTTTTTGAATTCCTTCATAGTTTTATGTTTAAATATGTTCTATGCCTTTGCCTTGTGAATTTGTTGTTGTAACGTTACTAATCGAGCGAGTATTAACTCGAACTCAGAGTAGAACGAACCCTTAGGTTTTTTAGTTAAGAGAGGGTAAGTCATCGAGCTCAGTAGTATGTTTGAGATTTTATCTCGGATGGCTTGATCGAAGCCACAACTGCATTATTTTTATAACTACGTTCGAGTAAATTTTGAACTTAGATTAAAAAAAAAACCTTAGGTTTTTTATCAAGTAATGGGTAAGTTTTGAACTTACAGTAACATACATCAAAAGGTTTTATGATGAATCTTCGAGCTATATTCAAGTTGACTTTATGCGAGCTCGGAATAGTGGAACCCTTAGGTCTGAATTGTGTGAGAACAAGGTCTCGAAATCTAAATGTATTGGACCTTAGGCTCTTTAGATTGGGCCGATATGGACTCTAAAATATGGCTATTCTTTCCCCCTTTCGGTTTAATTACTTAGTAAAAATTCTTTATGCCTTAGCATGAAATTTTTTTATCCATTGGGGTTTTTGAGGTTCCGATGTCGATTGAAACCCTTTTGCTTTTTGTGCCTTAGCACGTTTGTGTTAAGATGGTTTAATACCTCTTAGGGTTTTTCAAGGGCTGATATTGTCGAAGCCTTTTTGGTTTTTTGAGGGCTGATTTTATCGAATCCTCTTTTTGATTATTTGCCGAGGGTAGCCTTTTTTAATCTGTTTTTCAAAGAATTTGAAGGCCTATTATTTATTACAGAATACGGATGTCTCCGAGCCGCGTTATTTTGGTCGTAGCCTTTAATTTGGCCTTAGCCTTCGGGTAAACCTCTTGGGCTTATTTCTCGATAATATTTTGAACTTGTTCGAAATGTCCCCGAGAATGTTGGCCTTATCCTATAGGTCGAGGGTTGCCTCTTTGAGGTCTTGTGGCTTTGAGTTTAGATAACTCGAATATGCTTATCATCGATGGCACTCCCTGAGTATTTGAGGTATATTTCACTTGGCTCTTGATCCATTTCTCACAAAATCATAAACATGAGATTTTCATAGTAGAGAATTCATTTCGAGACACGAGATGTTTGATAAAGAAAGAATGCTTCTTTGAATAATTTATACATGCGTACATGTTTTTCCATCGGGACTCGACTAATCTATATGGACACGGTTCACTCGACCGTTTGGCCCATTACAAAGTTTTCCCTATCGAGGCCCTTTGACACGAGGTACTTTTCTTGAACATAAAACATCCGAGGGTATGCCCCCCAATATTCAAGGTTTATTGCAAAGAAGCCTTGGATACTATTGAATTATCCTCAGGTAGCACATAATTGTTGCCTTATTAAAAACCTCACCGAAAAAATCCATTTGGGATAAAAATCGATCTAAAGGAAAAAGAGTGCAACACGTACTTTAAAACCTGAGGTCTTGATGTCTTTGGTTGAACTCCTGCAATGAATTAGCATCGAATATATATAAATGAAAGGGAGAAAGTCATACCTTAACAATAGTACCATTTGAGAAGTGATATGTTCCAGTTTTTTGGCAGTGGTTCGTCGTCCATCGTTCCGACTTTATAAGACCCTTTTCTGACTATATCAAGGATTTGGTAGGATCCTTCCCAATTTGGACCGAGCTTCCCTTCATTAGGATCTCAAGTGTTGACGGTGACTTTCCTTAGGACTAAGTCCCCGAATCTGAAGTGGCGAAGGTTGGTTCTTCTATTGTAGTACCTTTCGATTCATTGCTTCTGTGCAACCATTCGAACGAGAGCAGCTTCTCGTTTTTCATCTTACATTCGAGGCTAGTGTTCGTAGACTCGTGGTTCGACTCCTCTGTTGCATGTCGAAACCTGGCACTGGGTTCCCCGACCTCGACTGTAATCAAGGCTTCAGAGCCATACACTAAGGAAAATGGAGTCGCTCCTGTGCTGGACTTAGATGTTATTCGGTACGCCCAAAGAACTTCGGGTAGAATTTCCCTCCATTTCAAGTTTTGGATGATAGTCTTGTTTGTCGATTCGGCCCGTCCATTCCCACTAGGGTGTACGGTGTTGACAATATCCTTTTTATTTTATGATCTTCGAGGAATTTCGTTACTTTGTTGCCGATAAATTGTTTATCGTTGTCGCATTCTACTTCTGCGGATATCCTAATTCGACATGCGATGTGATCCCAGATGAAATCTATAACCTATTTCTCTCTGACTTTCTCTAAAGCATGTGCTTCAACCCATTTAGAGATATAGCCAGTCATAAAAAAATGAACTTAGCTTTACTTGGGGCCGACGGCAGCGGGCCGACGATGTCCATCCTCCATTTCATGAATGTCCATGCGGATAGTACCGAGTGAAGTTGTTCTCTGGGCTGGTGGATCATCGATGAAAACCTTTGACATTTATCGCATTTTCGAACGAACTCCTTAGAGTTTTTTTCAATGTTATCCCAGTAGTATCCTACTCTAATGACTTTACGGATTAGTGACTCGGCGCCGGAATGGTTCCAACAAGTGCCTTCATAAACTTCTCGTAGAACAAAATCGGTGTCTCCTGGTCCCAAACACAATGTCAATGGTCCATCAAATGTACTTATGTATAATGTTCCGTCTTCGGCCAGTGTAAAACGAGCAACTTTAGTTCGCAGAGCCCTCGACTCTTTAGGGTCCGATGGGAGCTTTCCATTCTTCAAGTACTCGATGTATTTATTCCTCTAGTCCCAGGTTAAGCTCGTTGAATTTATCTCGGCATGTCCCTCCTTCCTTACGGATCTTGAGAGTTGGAAGACAGTCCCCGAGCTGATCTCATCTTCCTGGATCGATGACCCCAAATTGGCAAGTGCATCGGCCTCAGTATATTGTTCTCAAGGTACATGTTGTAGAGTCCATTCCTTGAAAGGGCACAAAGTTACCTGCAATTTGTCCAAATACTTTTGCATTCTATCCTCTCGAACTTCAAAAATTTTGTTCACCTGGTTCACCACCAGTAAAGAGTCGCATTTAGCTTCAATGACTTATGCTTCCAAGCTTTTAGCTAGCTCGAGACTTGCAATCATGGCCTCATAGTCGGCCTCATTGTTAGTCAACTTAGAAGTTTTAATGGATTGTCTAATAATGCTACCTGTGGGCAGCTTCAAAATGATGCCTAGCTCGGACCCCTTCACATTCGAAGCACCTTTTGTGAAAAGGGTCCAGACCGCCAATGATGTACCTGATTTCATTAAGAGTTCCTTCTCAACTACAGGTACGAGGGTTGGTGTGAAATCAGCCACGAAGTCCACTAAAACTTGAGACTTGATGGTTGTTCAGGGTTGATACTCGATATCGTACCCGCTGAGTTCTACAGCCCATTTGTCCAATCGGCCCGATAGTTTGGGCTTGTGCAAAACGTTACGGAGTGGGTAAGTGGTTAACATACATATGGGGTGACATTGAAAATATGGTTTTAACTCTCTACAAGCGCTATCAGTGCAAGTGCCAATTTCTTTAAGTGTGCATACCTAGTTTCTATTTCTCCTAAGGCTTGACTTACATAATAAATAGAAAACTGCGTACCTTGCTCTTCCCGAACTAGGACACCACTTATCGCGATTTCGGATACTGCCAAGTGTAAGTAGAGTTTCTCATCTACCTTCGGAGTATGAAGCAGTGGGGGCTCGATAGGTATCGCTTCAATTCTTCCAATTCATGTTGGCATTCCGGAGTCCAGGCGAAATCATTCTTCTTTTTGAGTAGGGAGAAAAATCTATGGCTTCGATCCGATGACCTCGAGATGAATCGGCCCAAGGAAGCTATTCGTCCAGTCAACCTTTGTACGACTTTTACATTGTCCACGATGGGTGATGTCTTCGATGGCCTTGATTTTATCAGGATTGATTTCGATCCCCCGATTGGATACCGTGAAGCCAAGGAATTTTCCCGAAGCGACTCCGAAAGAACATTTCTATAGGTAGAGCTCCATGTTATATTTCCTTAGGATCTCGAACGCTTCCTGCAAATGAGCATAATGGTCCTCTACGCGCAGGGATTTAACTAGAATGTCATCAATATAAACTTCCATTGACTTACATATTTGTTCTTCGAACATTTTATTTACTAGGCATTGATATGTAGCCCCCGCATTTTTTAACCCGAAGGGCATGACATTATAGCAATATGTTCCGTACTTGGTGATAAACGAAGTCTTTTCTTGGTCTTCCGTGTTCATTTGGAGTTGATTGTACCCGGAATAGGCATCGAGAAAAGTAAGGATCTCGTGGCCGCCGTGGCATCGATCATGCGATCGATGTTAAGCAGTGAAAAAGAATCTTTGGGACATGCTTTGTCTAATTCCTTATAGTCTACACACATTCTAAGTTTGTTCCCTCTTTTTGGAACTACAACTACATTAGCTAACCATTTGAGGTATTTCACCTCCCGAATGGACCCTATTGTGAGAAGTTTAGTTACCTCGTTTTTATGAAGGCGTGCTTTACCTCGGATTGGGACCTTCTGTTTTGCTTCACCGGTTTGAACTTGGGGTCCAAGATCAATCGATGTGTTGTTGTCTCCGGTGGGATCCCTGTCATGTCTAAATGGGACCATGCATAATAGTCTATGTTATCAATAAGAAATTGAATAAGCTTTTTCCTGAGTTCGGGAGTTAACCCCGTTATCAGGTATACTTTTCGCTCAGGAAAGTACTCGATAAATATAACCTATTCCAGCTCTTCGACCGTTGATTTGGCGGCATCCAAATCTTTGGGAACAACAAAGGTTCGAGGGGTTAGAAAATCCTTCTCTTCTTCATCTATTACCTATTTCTCCAATTCGGTCGAGGCCGGGGGCGGTGATTTCTATTTGGCTACCTCTTTACCTTTGGTGCTCGATCGGTGTTACTTCATCGATCGCAAATATTTCCTTTGAAGCATGTTGTTCCCTGTACACTGTTTTTACACCATCCGTCGTCGGGAACTTTATCATTTGGTGGAGGGTCGACGGTACTGCCCTCATGTTGTGGATACAAGGCCTTTCAAGTAGTGCATTATATCTCATGTCTCCCTCGATTACATGGAATTAGTATATTGAATGGTTCCAGCCACGTTCACCGGTAGGATAATCTCCCCTTTAGTCATTTCACTAGCCATATTGAGCTGTTTAAGACTCGAGATGCAGGTACGATTTGGTTCTGCAGGCCGAGTTGCTCCACGACCCTCGATCTGATGATGTTTGTCGAGCTACCTGGATCCACTAAAACAGGCTTAACTTGAACTTTATTTAATACGATAGAAATTACCAAAGTGTCATTGTGTGGTTGAGAAATGCCTTCTGCTTCTTCGTCATTGAATGATAAAGTGCCTTCGGGCACATAATCTCGGGTTCGTTTTTCTCTAGTGATTGACACCTTAGTACGTTTGAATATGGGTCCTTGTGAAGCATCAACCTCACCGACGATCATATGAATGACATGTTAAGGCTCTTCTTGTTCATTGAAAAGACGGGATATCTCCTCCCTCAATTTCCTGCAATCATCGATCATATGACCGTGTGTGCATGATACTTGCACATTAAATTTGGGTTCCTTTGAGAAGGATCGGTCTGTATGGGTCTGGGCCACCTAGTGTCTTTGATCCTTCTGATAGCCGATATTATGCCTGATGCATCAATGCTAAAATTGTATTATGATAGCCAAGGTGCCTCTGTGGGATCCGCATACTTGTCAAAACCAGTTTTAGTCATAAGTCCTCGAGAATTTTGTCCTCGATCGCTTCTTCGATCATTCCGGTTGGAATTGCGTCCTGGACCGTTATTTCTTCGATCTGCAGCATATGGTTGGTATCGGTCTTTGTTCGATCTCGGCTCCCTATCGGTGTCCCTCTAATTTTTGCATGTCGACCTATTGCAATGAACCAGAAGAACCTCCTAATTGGTCGTCCTCGACCCTGATCTTCGATTGATACCGATTATGTACATCTGCCCAAGTTACTGTTGGATACTCGATCAAATTTTGTTTCAACTGACGTGACGCTATCGAACTCCATTCATTCAACCCTTGGGTGAAAGCTTGAACGGCCCAATAATATGTGACCGGCGGTAACTCCATGAACTCCATTTGAAATTGGGACACGAACTCCCTTAGCATCTCATTATCCCGTTGTCTTACCTTGAAGAGGTCCTATTTCCGTGTTGCGGCCTTTATGGACCTGGCATGCGCTTTTACGAAAGAATGCGCTAACATGGCGAATGAATCGATAAAATTTGGTGGCAGGTTGTGATACCAAATCATTGCTCCATTCGACAAGGTCTCTCTGAACTTTTTCAATAACATAGACTCGATCTCGTCGTCCTCCAAATCATTACCCTTAATGGCGCATGTGTAAGAGGTAACATGCTCATTGGGGTCAGTGGTCCCGCTATATTTGGGTATGTCAGGCATACATAACTTCTTTGTAATGGGCTTCGGATCCTCACTTGGAGAGACGGGTTTTGCACAAACTTCTTCGAGTCCATTCCTTTCAAGATTGGCGGTGTCCCCGGTATCTGGTCAACTCGGGAGTAGTAAGTCTCCACCTTTTTATCATTGGCTTCGATTTTCATCTCTCCTGATTCAGTTATCTTGGTGAGCTCTTCGAGCAATTTCATTATAGCAGGATCGGTCCCCGACGTGTTATCTCCCGATCTTTTTGGTGTTGGCTCAGTACGGCGAGTAATCTCTTGCTCGACCCTATTTGTAGCTTTGTGCTGATTTTGTAACTGAGCAATGGAGACTTGTTGAGCTTGAAGCATTTTGAATATCACTTGGAGACTGGCTCCTTCGTCTCCTCTTCCCTGTGAACCTCAGTCATCAGATCGACCTTCCATGCAGACACTCCCCTCGAGATTTGTGCCTAAGTCCACATTCAGAGCAACGTGCAAACTGACGTCGACTCGGTTGATGGGCGGTACTCCTCCGAGATCAGCCTGCGGCACCTCAATTCTTGGAGCAATCACATTTTCGTTTTTCCCATGAAGTCCAAGGACACTGTCACCGTGTGTGGATGCGTTTTTCGAGTTTGACATGTTTCAACCTGAAAGCAAAAATTCTTGACAAGAACAAACGTAAGATAGTACGTTTTACCAGAATTAGTGCTGAATAATCACTATTATCCTTAGCCCCACGGTGGGCGCCAAATGTTTTACCCTAAAATTCGAGTAACAATTAAACTTATATTGTGGTTTTAAGGATACGTGATATAATTCAATACCAATTGATAAACAATGAACTAGATGAATAAATTAAACGATAAAATAAATCAAACCAGTGTACTAGCAGTGCGTTCGACCTCGATTCGAGATGGTCTCAAGGTTCGATAATAAGAACAGTGAAGAACAATTATGAACAATGATGAACAATAGGAGAATAGAGCAGCGTATATATTTTTTATCAGTAAATGATGATGATGATGATGATACAAATGAATGGGGTCCCTCTTTATATAGTAGAGGAATCCTAAATAAGGTACAATTCTAATAACGGGAATAAATCCCATGATTGGTGTCAATAACCGCTTGATTCGATCTGTTTCGGGATTTTCACCGAAATCTTCGATTGGTTGTTAATATCTCGTCATTCCGTTATTACGCCTTACTCGAAGTCGGTCATGCCCGTTCTTGATCTTCAGCAAGCACTTCGATCTTCACGCACCATACTATGCCATCGAGCTTGATCCTGGTCCATTACGAGCTTACTCTTGAGGTAGCTCCTCGTGCCTACGAAATTGGACATGCCTGATTTCGACCGTATACAAATTTCTACTCTTACTATAACTAACAACAACAACAACAACAACAAACCCAGTTTTATCCTAACAGGTGGGGTCTAGGGAGGGTAGTCTATACGCAAACCTTACCCCTACCTAATGCAGGCAGGGAGGCTGTTTCCAATAGACCCTCGGCTCAGAAAGAGCAAGAAGAAGAAAAGGAAGGCAAGGAAGGAAGAAAGAAGGAAGAGAAAATAAAAAATGAGAGATAAAGAATAAGTAGTACTAAATAATAGCAACAGGGAATACGATACCTTAGGCGAAAAAAACCACATAACGTAATAAAATCTAAGAATATGAAGGGACTACTAAGACTATCGGTGAACAACTGTTGATACCCAATTCTTCCTCAAATTACTTTCAAACTTGTATATAAGCCTTCTAAATCACTCTTTGCAATAATGAGTATTTTTCCATATTTTTATTAAATTATTTTCCTGTTTATTTTAATATTTCATATTTAAATAATTCAAAAATTGTGCTCTAAATAATTTCAAAATATTTTCCAGTTCAGTATGTCATTCATAATCACCTTTTACTTATTAAAATCTAATTATTTCATAAATTTCCAAATTGAGTCTTATTTAATTACAATTACAATCACTTTGCAATTATGGCCTAATTAGACATTCTATACCTTTTAAAATTCGAATTTATGTTTATTACATTTTTAATATTGTTTGATTATTGTAATTCTACCTATTTTAACTTAATTTTATTTTTATACAACTATTAGCTATTTTAATTAATTAATTATCTATTTTTACGATTATTTAACAATTAGCCATATTATTTTAAATTCTAGCCACATTTTAACCTAATCTCTAAACCCAATTAACCCCAACCCATCAAACCTATTTAACCCATCCCAAACCCAATATTAACCCGGCCCAACCCCTGATTAAATCTGAGTCGTTGATCAAATGAGATCAACGGCCCAAATCATCCCTTANCTCATCTCTGGCCACTTCCAGGCTCACCTCCTTTCAACCACCAGCCGCCTTGAAGCCTTATCTCTCCGATCCTCTCCGTCTTTGAGACCTCCATGGGTTTCAACCATGCTGGACCACTACTGGGGCTCCTGCTTTGGTGATTTTCCGGCCTTCTCCGGTGGGGTTTTATACGACCATGCCACAATCACCATTACCTTCGAGCTTCGCAACAGGTTCTCCGGTTATCTTCAATCCTCTCTGAAACCCTAATTTTTTGCCTAAACCTCTCAGATCTATGGTGTTTCTATATTTCAAGCCTGTTTCTTTATGTTTTACATTATTCTTGACTCAATCTCTAATAATCTTCGACTTTTAAACGCTTTTACTTCCTTTTAAAACTAGGGTTTCTCACAACCTTTTTACGCTTGTTTTGAACTGAGTTTCTTCTTGCTTTTAAGTCTGTTCTTTGCATATCATGGTGATTCTGTGATTCTACTAGATTTTTACCTTGCTTGTGTTAAAAGCCCTAATTTTATTAAGTCTTCTTCGTTGGTTCTGTGTATTAGCATGACTCTGTTTGTTTCTTGTTGAGTTGTCATGATTATCTGCCTCGAATATGTTTACCGAGTTCTATTAGCTTAACGTATACCACCAGTATGTGCTTATGTCTATCTCGATTGTTCAGACTTGCACCTTTCTACTAACACTTGTTCAACCTGCCTGTTTACTATGCCTGGTCATTCTTGTCTATTTATATATAGAATTGTGACTCTTCGTTGATTGATTCTGGACTCCATACATTGGGGTTTGATTGATAAACTTTCCTTCGAGGCTTCAATTTTTACATCTCCTATTCGAATCAATCGATTCACTTGACTTGTCTGATGGGGTACTATATTCTTATTGTCTATGTCCTTAATTAGAATGTTTCGAACTTAGCTTTAATTATTTACCCTATACCTAATGAACTATGATTCTTTCCTTGTTGATTCTTGACTGATTTTTACTTTTCCTTATGTAATTATGTGATTTACCGTTAGAATTTGAATCCCTTGACTTAAGGGAGTGATTGTCTTGGTTAACAGATCTGGATTATTTCCTTACTTAGTATGGTACTGATTTTCCTTTACCTTATGTGGCTGCATGTCTTTGCCATTTCTGAGTTTGAATCCCATAATTCAAGGGAACCGTGTCATTGATTTCCTGACTGATTGGGATTCTGCCTTCTCTTATTACCATGCATTTGTGATTCTTACTTATCTGATTACCTGTTTTCAACTATAAATACTTCACTCTTTCAATGCTGAACACACGGACACACACACATCAATACTCTATACTACTCTCTTGTGCTCTTTCTTTCTGTCTCTCTTTGCTCTATTTGCTGCTCTCTACTCTTGCCTATTATTAGCGGGTTGTAAGCCAAGGCTAATAGGGCTATCACTTTGCTCTCTTATGCTTTGCTCTCTCTCTTAACACTGGTATGTTCTAATTTAAGTTTACAACATCCTAAAACAATATGTTTCAATTTTGGTTAAGATTCTTGTTGTTTCTTTTGTGCTTTTACTAATGGTTCTATTGCCTACCATGTAACTAGTATGTCTACTCACTTTCTATGATCTCTCTTCTTCTTCTAGCCTAACATGACTCTTGTTTTCCTCTCTATGATTCATTATGGCCTATGTGACTCTTTACTTCTTCTTTCTGCATATTTAGCATCTCTTCATGTATTTTTCTTTAACAATTGCCTGGCTTCTAATGCACCTATAATACTTAGTATTCTCAGATTTGTATCTATAATATATGGTAAACCCTTGGCATATCACATCCTGTGAAAATCTGTAACTTTGTTCTAAGGACTAATTACTGCAAATGTGTTGCTACCATTACTTGTCCCTGATCCCTTTCCCGTATTTGTGTTTGCTTTCTTGAAATCTGCATACCTGCTGAGTTGTGACCCTTCTACTGCTTCCTTTTCGAACTGGTTTTACATAAAAGATATTTATAGTATCCTCTAAATCCATGTTATTTCAAAACTCCCTTTCAAACTCAACTCTTTTTAACTACTCCTTCCTGCACTTCACATTATTCTTAGACCTTTAGGATCCACCCCCTCAGTGTGAGCATTCCTTAGGGACCTTGAGTTCCCTCTGAACTTTGACACACTGAGGCAGGTAATTCTACACTGCACCTATCTCAACTTTGGCAATTGCTGGGTGCTGGTATTGGCCAGGGCCCTCACAAAGGCCTTTGGGAGCTTTGCCGCACCCAGGCTATGTGAGGCTGTGAAGCTCGAAAGGGGTGAGGCTGTAAGGTTGGGACTGTTTGAAGACTCTCTATAGAATAACTTCTTATTTTTCTCTTTGCAATTACTGTAATTCATTTGCTATGGTCTGTAATAATTTGTAAACAAATGATTGGGGCTGGATAGTGAATCTGGGAGGGAATTATGCATGTTTAGTGTAGTATGGGTAGAAATCATGACTTAGGTTTTATTTCCCTATGTGCGCAATAGTATCATGCTTAGGACATGCATACCATACATTAAAAATCATGCTTAGGTTCTTCATTTCAACATATCTATTATATTCACGCCATCTGACACCATGTTCCTAGTATAACTAAATGAGTAACAAAGGTTGTCATAATGTATTGCTCATGCATTTTATAAACATGACATATAGAAACCATGTTTTTTTTAGGATGATACATTTGTGCATTAGATATCCTGCCCTTGGGATTTCATATTTATCAGAACTTGAACGCCTAGTTAACATAATGTAATAATCTCATAAAATATGTTGAAACAATTTCCTGCAAACATGTATCTATTAAAATCAGAATCCAAATATGCATGTTCGCTCTTTAAAATAAGTAGGCAATGTATACGACGCCTAGGCAAACTTTAGGCCTAATACGCATTAAATCAAATCAATTATGTTCTACTAGTTTAATCAGTTCTCTTTAAACATTTTGAACCCTGCTGCTCCCACTCCTGTTTTACCTCACTGAAGTTCATTTTACTTTTATTAAAACTCCTGCTCTAACAGTCTCGAAGTTGTGCATCTATTTATTTTTACTGAGTTTTACTGATTCCTGCTCTATTATGTCTTCAAACTACTGGGTTTTCAAAGATGCCTCACTCTGCTCAAAATCATGCCATTTTGAATCCTTGCTCTGTATTTCTTTAAGGTTACTATATTTCGATAAAGTTACTATATTTTGATACCATCTCACTACTTCTTTTACTACAAGTTTTCTGTAAACTAATAACTATTACTCTATGTTAAGCCACTGTAATTTAGTCTCTTATCTTTTAAAATCACTATGTTACTTCAAACCCATGCTTTAATGACTTCCTTCTATGTTTTCTGAAAGCTTTAAATCACTGCGTACTTCTAAATCTTACCGTTGCCTTTAGCTACTGTATATTTCGAAAATCAACTGTCCTTCAAGTCACTCAGTCTTAATTAAATTTTCTATCTTCATTAAGTTTTCTAACACAGATTCCTACGACCTATTATTTTACTAAAATTCTTGTTTTGAACTCCTATCTTGAGACTTTAATCGTGCTTGAGACTTGCTACTTACATGTCTATGTGTGGAGGGATCTGTGAGCCTTTCTTTGTCTTTATATGTCCCCTCATATGTGCAGTCCTACTTGTTTTGTATGTCGCCTAGTATTTTGTCCTTTAAACCTAAGGGTTCATTCTAGTTCCTGCCTTGCAGGATTAGTAGTCCTAAACACCCTCCAGGACTTATTGAATGGTATGGGTAATGGCACGCAATAAGCATTCGTAACCAACACACGCATTTTTTAATAACCTTTACGGGGTGGGAAGGGTAGAATACGGATATGATGACCAGTGCGCTAATACCACGTGTAGCCGCCTCTTCGAGGTGTGACATACCGGGTATTGTATTGAAGTGATCCGTATTACTTTAAACCTAGGAAAATTCTTTTCAAATGTTTATTCTAATGTTATTCCAAAACCTTTAAAGATTTTCATACTTGTTTTGAAATCCCCTCTTATATGAAACTTACTTGTTACTTGTTCACCGTCCAAATTTACAAAACTTATTGGATGGGACCCACAATTGTGGATCTCGAGGGGTGCCTAACACCTTCCCCTTGGGATAATTTCAAGCCCTTACCCAATCTCTGGTAACGCAAACTAGTTCATGAGTTATCATCTCTAGGTGCCCTAACGCACCATAAAAATCGTTAGGTGGCAACTCTTCCTTAAACCCTTTCTTTTAAGGAGTTGTCCAAAATGTCATAAACCCGATCTCTCCGTACCTAACTCGTGCGTTAGAAAAAGGGGGCGCGACAACAACTATAAACAACCTACTAAGCTTCTACCTTAATCCTCGACCTCCACACCCTTCTATCAAGGGTCATGTCCTCAGTGAGCTGAAGCAGTGGCATGTCCTGCCTAATCACCTCTCCCCAGTACTTCTTAGGTCTACCTCGACCTCTTCTCAAACTCTCCATGGCCAACCTCCCACACCTTCTGATAGGAGCATCAATGCTTCTCCTCTTAACATGTCCGAACCATCTCAGTCTCGACTCCCGCATTTTGTCCTCCACGGAGGCTACTCCCACTCTATCCCGGATAGCTTCATTCTTAATCTTATCTCTCCCGGTACACCCACACATCCATCTCAACATCCTCATCTCAATTACTCTCATCTTATGCACGTGGGAGTTCTTGACTGGCCAACACTCAACCACATACAGCATAGCCGGTCGAACCACCACTTGATAAAACTTACCCTTAAGTCTTGGCGGCATATTCCTATCACACAAAACACCGGAAGCGAGCCTCCATTTCATCCATCCCACTCCGATGCGATGTGAAACATCTTTTTCAATCTCCCCGTTACCCTGGATAATAGACCCGAGATACTTAGAACTCTCTGTCTCGGGGATAACTTGAGCATCAAGCTTAACCTCTACGTCTACATCATGGGTCCCATCACTGAATTTGCACTCCAAGTATTCTGTCTTGGTTCTACTCAGTTTGAAACCTTTAGACTCCAAGGCCTGTCTCCAAACCTCCAACCTCGCGTTAACTCCGCTATGCGTCTCGCCGATCAACACTATATCATCGGCAAATAACATGCACCAAGGCACCTCCCCTTGGATGTGTCGCGACAGTACGTTCATCGTCAAGGCAAATAAAAATGGGCTAAGAGCCGATCCCTGGTGCAATTCCATCACCACAGGGAAATGCTCCGAGTCACCACCCACAATCCTCACCCGAGTCTTAGCATCATCATACTCATACATATCTTTAATCACCCTAATGTACGCTACCGAAATGCCGCTAACCTCCGAACATCTATACTCTTACTGTAACTGTATTGATAAAATACTGTCTTAATACATAATCTAATCAATCGTCGTGACGTGGTAAGTGTTGCTTGGTCAACTCTTCTAAAATAACGATAATAGTAGTAATTGCTTTCTGTAGCAACTTGTTTTGACCAACGTAACCCAGTCGTGTCTTTTAAACTGTTTTAACTATAAACTCCAAGAACGACGACCCCCAAAGAGACACCAAATAAAGAAACAGAGAAATATAATATGAGAATCATACTTTAAAATCCCCACCTAATTCCTCTTTTATTGGACACATTAATCAAAGTCCTTTTATTCCTTGGGTTTCGATTTTCTTACCCTTTAATTTAATGAAAATGTCATCTAGCTTAATATTCTAGAAGATAGGCCACAACTTCTGGAATTTGTCCCTTGCAAGAAATCTTAATGAAAAAAAGAAGAATTCAACACAAAATGATTGAGTACCTAGTGCTAGTGGTCAACTCTCCATCTTTCTTTAAATGGGGTGGGCATTTGGATTTTATTATGAAAATTCCAGTTTAGATTTTCGGTTTTTTGAATCTAAAATACACTTATTACAAATCAGAACTCGGAATATAATCATATACTCGGTTTATGATAGTATTTTGAGTTCTAGTTTTACTATACTATATTTTTTCCAATGTAACTGAAAAAATACATACACAAATTATGAAGTTGGTAAAACATGCAATTTTCACCCCTTTGTAAATTGGAAAAAGGATGCAATTTTACCACGACTAAGTTTAACATTTCCATACCAAACATGAACATAAGCTATTTGAAAAAGTCCAAAAGAAAACAACTGAACTACTAACATGAATCCACTGTATCATATCAATGAAAGTTGCGGTAGAGTGGTAAGCACTTCTTCATTTTATAATCAAAGGTTTTGGGTTCGAACCTTAAGTATTGAGTCGCCTTGTTATAGAGCGTTTTACCTTCCAGTGCGGAACTTCTCAGCGTGAATCCAGATTTAGTTCTACCAAAATATGGGCAGCGGACAACAGATTGGAAACAAAAAAGGGACTTCTCAGCGTGCATCCGGATTTAGTCCTACCAAAATAGGGGCAACGGACGACAGATTGGAAAAAAAATATAACTCATTGCCAGGGGCGGATGTAGTTTGTTAGGAACGCGTCCAATTGAACCCAACTTTTGATGCGGAGTAAAATTCTATGTGTAAAAATTCATTCCAATGCTAAAAACCTTAAAAGTTGAACCTGTAGAGTTTAAATCTTGAATTTGCCTCTACTTAGTGCTTCATACTCCTCAACTATAGAGATTGCAAAGGGGCGGAGGCGGGGGCGGGGGCGGTTGCAAGGCAGGTTCAATCTCAACCAACCCCGCCCTGCCTCATTACCATCTCTATTGAGGATCTCAAATCCTTTTTCATGTTTTGAAATAAAATATACATATTCAGAAACTAAGCTTAGCAATTCAAAATCTTTTTGAGGTAAGAAAAGTGAAATTAGTTCTTTGATGGCTACAATCTCAAGTTATGAACATTCAGCTTATGACATCCTTACTTCTCTTTATCTTATAGCCTCAGTTAACTGTGCAAATAGTTACACTTTCTCAACCAATTCAAATTACTTACATTATTTATATGCCCAATAGCTTTGGCTCGGGCTCTATATATATGTTAAAAATTCGCTAAACAAGTACAAATAATAGATTCGAGCGACGTCCCTTCACAATCCATGCCAAAAACAAATCGAGGAAAAGAATAACCACAAAACAGGTGAATGTGCATTGGTTGTGAACATGGTGTTCACTTTAAGAAATTGAATGTTACTTAAAATAATTTTAAAAATATCTGTTGGGATTTCGACAAAATTCAAACGAAGACACCAAAAAGGAAACTAGCGAGTATGCACAGGTAGTAGAAATAACAAAGATTGATTAAAAATTATAGTAGTAAAAGTTTAATAGATCATAATAAGAAAATAAATACCTATAAGAAAATGTACATACTCAGTTCAATAAATTTATCTTCTAAGAAAAAGTATGTGGTTTTTTGGCCCTCTCACTTATCATTGTACAGACACACAAATTCTTGATCTCCTGGTGAATACTGGACCAGGAATTTATCAACATAATATAACGATCCGGTCGGTTGTTCCGAGAGTTATAGCCCTGTTTCCCTTATTTTTGCTTTATTATGTATTGTTCAGCTGTGTTGAGTTGTATCGGTTTGGTAGGTTTGGGCCCGGAGTAGTTTTGGAGTGAAATGAGGTGTTTAGTCTCTTAGTTAGAAAGCTAAGTTAGAAAAGTCAACAGGAAGTTGACTTATGAGTAAATGAATTCAGATTTGGATTTTTATGATTCGGTAAACTTCGTTGGGTGATTTTAGATTTAGGAGTGCGTCCGGAATGTTATTTGGAGGTCCGTGGTATAATTAAGCTTGAATTGGCGGAAGTTGGAAATTTGGCGATTTTGGTCGGCAGTGGAAAATTAGGTGTCGGGGTCGGAATGGAATTTCGGAAACGGGAATAGGTTCATAGTGTCATTTGTGACTTGTGTGCATAATTTGAGGTCATTCGGACGTGGTTTGGTAGGTTTCGGTGTCGTTGGCGGATTTTGGAAGTTTAGAAGTTCTTAGGCTTGAATCTGAGGTTGAATTGGTGTTTTAATGTTGTTTTGGGTGTTCCTAAGGTTCGACTAAGTTCGGGTAGTGATCTATGACTTGTTAGAATTATTGGTTGAGGTCACGAGGGTCTCGGGTGTGTTTCGGATGGTTAACGGATTGGATTTTTGAAGTTTTAGTGTTGTTTTCTGGTGTTGTGAAATTCTGTTGTTTTTCCGCACTTGCGGATGGGGAGTCGCAGGTGCGATCATCGCAGATGCTGAGAGTGGGTCGTAGATGCGGAATTGGGCGATTGGGGCTGGAGCGCAGATGCGCAAGCGAGGGCCGCACCTACGAGCCCGCAAGCGCGAGAGAATAACCGCAGATGCGAAAGTTGGTCAAGTAAGTGGAAGTCGCAGGTGCTACCTTTGTACCGCATATGCGGAAGCGCAAGTGCGAGTATGTGGACCGCAGGAGCGAGACCCTTAGGCAGAAACTATATAAGCCCAACTTCGCGAAATTTTGCCCATTCTTCACCATTGTTGGTCGGTTTTTGAGCTTAGGGCAGTGTTTCCAAGGGAGAAACAAGAGATATCACTGAGGTAAGTTACTTGGGTTTATTACTTGTTTTTATGATGATTTTTCTATTGATTAGTCATGAAATTAGTAGGACTTTAGGGTGAAGTTGAGGGAGTGAGTTTTGGAGAGTTTGAGGTGAGGATTTGAGAGACCAAACGGAGTCGAAAATTGATGAATTTTATATGGTTAGACTCGAGAGGAAACGTGCTTTCCAATTCTGTAACTTTTGACGGGTTTCGAGACGTGGGCCCGAGGGACGGATTTTAGCATTTTTCGGATATGTGGCCTATTTTTGTAGTTTTTTTTGTGGAATTCATTTCTTTAGCCTATGTTGATAGTATTATTCTGGTTATGGATAGATTTGGAGCTTTTGGAGACTTATTCGCGGGTCGAGGGCATCCCGGAGTAGGATTTTACGTTGTTAAGGTAAATAACAGTTTTAACTATGGCTTTGAGGGTATAAACCCGGAGAATTTGATATCATGTCACTGTTTGGAAATGATACCCACGCTAGGTGACGGGCGTGTGGGTGTACGTCGGAGGGATTGAGACTTGGTCCGTCCCGTGAGGCTGTGAGGCCTAATAGCCATTAATTGTGTTATGTATTTACATGTTGTTGAACTTGTCTGCCTTCATGTTAGAGGTCATGCTTAGGCTTTATTCTTGCTCACATTATTTTCACTCAGTCATAGAAATTATTGTATATGTTTACCTCAATATCTATTATTTTGTTGATATGTTGTAGTACTTAATTTGGGTTGTGTTCCCTTAAATGCTGAGAATTGTGAGGCTAGAGAGGTACAAGACTGAGTGAGGTCGAGGGCCTATTGTGAGACATTTGATTATAGCACGTGAGTTGTCCGTGCAGCACGTGGGTTGTCCGTGCGGATCCAGATATGATATGATAGCACGTGAGTTGTTCGTGCAACACGTGAATTTTCCGTGAGGATCCAGATATTGATATTATAGCACGTGAGTTTTCCGTACAGCACATGAGTTGTCAGTGCTTAGCGCTTTGGGCTATAGGAGCCCCTTCGGAGTCTGTACACCCCCAGTGAGCGCAAGTACCTATTGAGTGATGAGTGCGAGTGCTGAGTGCTGAGAGATTTAATGGCATTACTGTGAGGTTTCATTTACTTTTGTTGTTGCTGCATTTACCTGCTAATTGCCTTGTAGCATTTACTGATTTATTGAATTTACCTGCTTACTCCTGTTTATTTTTAATTGTGAAAAAAAATATTTGGATTGTTCTGCTTAGGTCGTCACTACTACTCAGTTCCTTAGTTATTTCTGTTACTACTGAGTCGGTTGTACTCACAATACACCCTGCAATTTACGTGCAGATCCAAGTGAGTTAGAGCGCGGCGATCGTTGAGTCAGGCCGGCTATCTTTGGAGACTGCAAGGTAGCTGCTAGCGTCCGCAGGACCTTGTTACTCCTTTTATCATCAATTTCTTCTTTTGGGTTGTATTGACAATTAGACAGTTGATATATCTTAGTTCGTAGATTTAGACGCTCATGACTTAGTGTCACCCCGATGTTTAGAGCTCGTTTTCGTATTTTTATATTATTTATATTATGAGTTAGCTGGTTTATGAGAAATTCAAATATTGAAAATATTTTTTTAAATTCTTATAATGAAATTAGTAGTAATATTTTGAGAATTAGGCTTGCCTTGTATCACGATAGGCGCCATTATGACATGGTTTAAATATTGGGTAGTGACACATAAGTAGTACGGCCAGGGGCTGTTTAGTAAGAAGACAAATTATGCCAAGATTAGTTATATTTGTATTAGTTATACTGAGATTTTATTCTGCTAGTATTTCTTATTGATTGTTTGGTATATTTTATCCTGGGATAACTTACCCTGAGATTATTATTCCATCCTCAGTCAGGTATAAGTTCTGGGATAACTGTTTTTAATCATGGGATAACTTATCCTTAAATTAGTAATCAAACAAGGAATAAAACGATACTAAATTTTGATCTCCGAATTATTTTTCATGTCCATCATACCAAATGACCCATTAGTATTATTTATTATGTATTCGAAAATAAAATTCTGCAAGGTAAAAGCAGAAACAAAAAAGAGACAAGATGCATGCGAAAAACAAAAATTCGAGTTCCCTGATTTCACATTGCGTCCTTAAGGAACTTATAACCTTTGTAAAAGAAATTAATTCAAAATTCCATTTATCTCAATTTTCCATTCACGCCATTACTCAAAATCCAACAAGTACTTGCCTTTTTTCTCCCTTCATACTTATGTTGGGTAAAATATAATAATTGAAACAAGCGATACTTTATCCTAATTATTTTACTCGACTGTGCAAAAAATACATAAAAGCTTTCTCCAATCCCGTGATAACTAACTTTATTTACTTGATCATTTAGGTAAATCATAATGTATAATCCGACTTTACGATTCTGTGTTTATTTTTTTTAATCGGTATACATAGATTATACAATGATTATATATACATATTATATATAAATTTTACATATTATATATCCACCGACTATTTTAAATTTGTTATAAATAGTATTTCATTTATGGATGTCTATATTTTAGAGAGATCTTAGGAATTTTACTTGGTGACTAAGTCATTTTCCTATAAATAGAGAGGTTCTATTCAGAGGCGGATCCATAATTTGATGGTTACGGGTGTCACTCAGGGGGGAAATGCACATATATCGAAGCAGTGTCAAGCGACATCGCTTCGTGAATTCTTTTGCCAAAATATATGTATTAATACTGCGAGGAAGCGGATAAGTAGGAAAAAATGACATCACTTGACATAATTTGTCTCTTGGCGTATTTGTTATGTGCTTGATTTTGCTCTAAGAGGTCAAAGGTTCGAACCCCAACTAGCATATCCGTTTTTGTTTTTGCAAATATTTGAGAGAATCTATGCGGTTAAAAATTATGATGAAGTATAATTTAATTCAGGACTTTTGTGGGCATAAGACTCAACAAAACTAATAGACTAAAGTTATTTCTTGTTTAGAAGTATGATAATTAAAGTTCTTATTCCAGTTCTTCTATAAATTTTGACATCGCTTACAAAAATTCAGTGAATGCCCCTGGTGCCACTGCTTTTAATGCAACCAACCATAGTGAAAAGATTGAACTTTGGTGTACATTTAGTCGGTTTGATCCATTTTTTATTCATTCGGTTCGGTTCTGTCCATTTTAAATTAATTCAATTCAATTTAAAATATTGTTTTATGCATAAATGAATATGTGATCACAAAATCGAATAAGTTATGTCCAATTCCGTCTAATTCTCTAGGTTCAAATTCGATTAATATGATTAAAAAATATAAAGAAAAATGAAACTTTAAATTAGGTAATACACCACTTCAATTTATATATAGCTCAATTAATATTATGTCTTTGATGCATCACTCTAATTTCTAAAATTAATAAAATAACATTAGATGGATAAAAAGAGGAAATGATTAAAATCACATCCAAATAAAATAAAGATCTAGAAAAAAAAAAAGGAAGCAAATATACAATTTAAATAAATAGTAAAAAGGAGATTGTACAAATAGAGTAAATAACAGAGGTGAAGAAATCAAAAGAATTTAAAAGGAGGAGCATAAAGAAATAGGATAACAGCAAAACAGCTAGGACCACAACTAAGTCGATCTTGGGCATTTTGTGCAGAGCTTCAGTTGTTTAACCGTGGCACCTACAGTCATTTTGTGACTTGGGGTGCCACTCATTATATATGTAAACTTTTTGATGAAAATACTAGTACATATATACAACTTTACTCGAGCGACCGGGTGGCGTACCACCCCCAAACCCTACATAGATCCGCCACTGGTTCTATTTCATTGTAATTGATCACAGTCAATAAGAATTCTCCCTCTATACTTTGTTTTGCAAAACTCTTATTCTTCTCTTATTGTTTTATAACACGTTATCAGCACGAGATTTTAACCAATTGAGTAGAAGCTTTGGGATTGAGCATAATGATTGTCAATTGTTCCATGAACTTCCTTCATGATTAAATTCTGGATTTAAGGTAAATATTTTACCGTATTTTCTCTTTTATTCTATAATTTGATTTTAAATACAAGCAAAGACGATAAATTTTGATTGTAACTCTAATGGAGTTTGAAAGAAATTATAACCACCCCAAGTGGTAAAATATTTATGTCTTGCCATGATCAAATTCATGTATGATTGTGGACAAGAATTGAAAACATGTCCCATTGAATTTGCTACATTCTCATTCCCTTAAGAAAATGTGATAGCAGTATGTGATAAGTCAGAAATAAGACAAAAATTATTACTATGAATGTATCAATGGATGTGGACGTGGCAATAGACAAAATTATAATCGTCATCATTGTGGTAATGAGAACAATACGGATTCTCAAAATAATCCTTCACTTTGTGAAAGTAATATTTGTCATCGATTTAACATGAGATTTTGTAAAGCACATATAGATGATTATGGTGCATTCATGATGTGAATGTGACAACATCTGATTTATGAATACATATTCATTCTTGGAAGAATATGAATGTGCTAGTGGTAGTGAATATACCACATTCACCTCTAGAAGGAGGTTTAAGATGATATAAGAAAATAATATCATTATTATGGCATGAATGGTCATTGATCACGTACCTATTGTGATTATGCCAAATATTTTGGCAATGTGATTATTATTAAAAGACAACGATAATGCATGAAATAGATCTTGCATATAATTTTGACCGTGCCCATAATGGTATAACTTTTTCCTTAAAAGTTTATTCACCATATAGATGTTGATGAATATGTGGTAGTGAAAAATTAATTGAGAGATCTAGAAGAGTCAATTATTACTATTTTGGAGGAATACAATTGACTATCATGTCAATTTATTGTGTCGTAGTAAGTCTCAAAGAAATTTATTTAGTTTCTAAAGTATTCGCGAAAGCGGTTGGTTATATTAAGACTATAAATAAAGAAAAGATTTAATATCTCCTATTACTATAACTTGTAGCGGTGTAATATGTTTGTGAAAAGCTACCCGCTTTATTCTCCAGTTTGTACTACATAAATAAAAGAATGCCACAATAAACTTGGAGTTTATTGATAATTGCACACGCCATGGTATAAACCTGAAGTTTATCAATATTGATAATTTATCCACTTGGAATAATTAATTTTAGCCATGTTAATTTAAGTGTGATGTGCAGAAATAAAAGAGAATTCACATAGATAAATATTAAAAAACAAGAAAGTTCTTTACGATTCTCTTATTTTGCTTGTTCTCGTGATTATTATACTAACTAAAATTGGGATTGAATCCCTTGAATTCTGGAATTTATCAAAGGTGAATATGGGCCAATTCACCTATCATGTGTACCACATAAGATGCATCTATGAGATAGTTACATGTGCGATTATTATTGACCCGCAACACGGTGTTTGCGAGGTAAGTTGCTCAATAATTAAATTTAGAGCATAATTTTCAGATTTTCTATTCAAGATAGTTCATCTTGATAAGTTGGTTTACATCATAGTTGGTTTAGCAAAATGATTTATTGTGTGCCTCCACTTAATAGCTAAACTATTACTTATGAGAACAAAGTTACTACATCAATTTGATATACGTTATATACGAAAGTATATTACACTCCCCTCACAAGTGATTCACAGTCAGGAATCAAATAATTTCATATTATTATTATTATTGATGTGCGATGTATATTTTGATTAACACCATAACGCACAAAGATGAATTTTCAAAGTTGAGAAAGCAAGTTAGTTTTTCTAACATGAGGGGGAGACAAGATAAACAGTTGAGAAAACGTTACACGGAATGAATTATCATTTGTACATCTTGATCCTCGAATAAGATAATATGAACTTTAAGTTCATAAAAAGATAAATCTTCTGCAATATATTGCAAAGCATGCCAGACACACTGTCACGACCCCAAATCAATAAGGTTCGTGATGGCTCCTATCGTGAAACTAGGCTAGCCCTCTAACACAATGAAATCAACGTTTTCCATTTTATATATATATATATAGTCTCATATTCTAATAAAGATTCACTTTTTGAGGCAAGTTTAGCGAGAATAATAACCAAAGAGATCAAGTCTAACACCGCCCCAGACCTCTGGAGTCAACTGTCATGAGAATCTAAAACAGTAAATATAACGTATAAAATGTGACTTTGCTACTAATACAGGTCCGAAAGTATGAAAAGTCTATGAACTGGGAAAGGAAAGAAGGTAAGATGTGGACGCTTGTCACGACCCGAATTTCCACCGTCGGGACCGTGATGACGCCTAACGTTGAACCCGATAGGCAAGCCAACGTGAGTATTTAAGTTGCCTTATTCATTTATTATTATTCAATAAAAGGTTATGTACAATACTAACATGAACGAAATCTCAAAAACAAAACAACATATATTAACGCAGTTTAATGCCTTTACGAAAACTACATAATACCAATCCCAGAACTTTGGAGTCACAATCTCATGGACTGTCTACGAATAATACATATAATGGTCTGAAGAAAATAAATACATATGTTTCTGAAATAAGTAGAACAGAATACAATGAAATAGGAGGGACTGAAGGCAGCCTCCTCAATCAATGTCCGTAGGGTCCTGTACCGGGATCTGCACAACAAAGATGTGCAGAGTGTAGCATCAGTACAACTGACTCCATGTACTGAGTAAGTATCGAGTCTAACCTCAGCGAAGTAGTGACGAGGCTAGGGCACGAAAACCAAGACAACCTGTGCAATTTAATAATATTTGGAAGAAATAATAACAGCAAGAATAGCCAGTTAAGTACAAGGAAAAAGGGGGACATGCTGGGGGAAATAAATATCATATAACATAAATAACGAAATAAGACAACAGTTGAAATATCATTTTAACAGCAGGAAATAGCAACACAGAGAAAACAGTGCACGGTATCACCCTTCGTGCTTTTACTCTCATCCTCACCAAATAATAAATGCAAGTGCACGACATCACCCTTCGTGCTTTTACTCTCATCCTCACAATAATCAATAAAAATGGCACGGCATCACCCTTCGTGCTTTAAATATTATAATATGGCACGGCATCACCCTTCGTGCTTTTACACTCTCATCCTCACAATAATTGATACACGGCATCACCCTTCGTGCTTTACACTCTTCCTCATAATAATCAATACACGGCATCACCCTTCGAGCTTTACACTCTTCCTCACCCAAACAACATCAATAACAACAGTCCGGCAAGGAAAAATCAACAATACGAACCATAATAATAAATCATAACATCCCGGCAAGGGAACAACAGTAAAAATATCACTATCCCGGCAAGGGACACATCTATAACCAATCTCACTCAAGTACAAATCCTCACATAACGTTTCTCAACTGAACCCAATACTCAACAATGTTCCTTACCAAGAATTTCCACCAACATGAATAACCACAAAGTGAAACTCAAGCTATAACATAGTAAATATCAATGAAAACCACATAATTTATAATATCCGACTCACGGGCATGCTTGACACCAACGTATAGGTACTCCTCACCTCACCTATACGTTGAATATGGTATTCACACATAGCAAATAAGAAATAGTCCAAGTGTACCCAAATCCTGGAAAAAGACTCAAATGAGAGAGCTATACCGCAAGCTCACCAGTACCACAACAACACAATGCTGAGAACCCATCACACATCGTAGAACCAGAACACACGAATCTAACCCCGAGGGACCATAACTTCGCTGCAATGTGCGACCCTATCCAAACACTGGTCCATATGAGACCCCAGGTCACCATGCTCAAAATCATCGCCCACGCACCATGTGATGTCTAGTACCAAAAGTAAGTCACCATAACCACGGAAAAGTAAATGACACAATGTCATTCCAGCCAAAAAGAACATATCCAATGCGCAATCAATCATGCAACCCCAAAATACTCGTCTCACCCAAATTCCGCTATAAAGCCCCAATAGAAACCAACAATCACAACTCCTCGCAAACAGAAGGGTAACTCATAGATCACTCCAGAACACGAATTATCTCAATGACAATCGAATGGCACACCCCTCAACAATAGCAATTCGGAGTCAACAATTCCGACCCGGTGCAGAACACACATCCATACTAGACTTACCAATGAGCCCTAAATCAACTCTGGTCACCCGCAATAGATAGATAACTCTCCGCAAGTTCACAATGACTGAATCATGGAACATACTAACATATTACTAGCTTTGCTCGCATCTTCACAATCCACAACAACAAAATAACCTGCTTATGAGAACTCCCAGTCTCGAAATCCATAAAGAGCACGATCCACCATATCCGATCCCAACTCCCCCGCTCGGATATATATCTCACACCTCTGATACTCAATCATTCCACGAGGGATACTCCTATAATTCTTCTGTTCCACCAAGAAAACTTGAATATTAGCAGTCGATCCAACAAAAGTGCACCGAAATATCAATGAAGTACCCTACTCAAACACATTGTCGTTTCTGAAATGTGTACCCTCATCAAGCCACACCAATTAGTGATATCATATACCTAGTCGTCTGAACTTCCAATGCTGCTTAAGAATTTCTGACCTTCCTTCCAAAACTAAACCGTGACCTCACATATGAAAAATCTCAACTCTACGCAACATACCGCATACGCAGTGCCATCCTATGATAAATATGAGAACTTCATAATCCCTTCCGAGCCACAAGCAACTACGAGCCCAACTAGCCAAGAACTTTACATTTGATCCCATCTAGAAGCAAAATCACTATACATCACATGTTCCTCGCACCAGTAGGAAATATACATCTCTAACCGTGGTACAAACCATCGAGAACTCTCTGAATCCTATTTGTACGACACCAAACCGTCAGGACCAAATCCTTCTAACCCAACCAAGCTACGCAGGTCATCGAAACCCAAGAGCATTGCTAAGAAACACTTGTAAAGGCTCATTGCCTCATAAACACCCAAGAAACAAATCATATCCCTTACTATGCCGATCCGACCTACTACAAGGTTGTCATATTTATCCAAGTTCCTTCTGACTTACCTTCGAGTTGACACTTCTCCTTGCCATAATATTGCGGTTCTCAACCTAGACTTACCACACAAGACCCAAGAATAGGACCGTACCGTTTAAGGCTCGTAAGCCGCTGAATACTCTCTCAATTATCCCCAAAAGTGACACATTAAAAATACTTACTCTGAAGAGACTTCCTGTGAATCTGAAACCATTACCTTCACTTTCCTGATACTGATAGATAGAATCCATGATAATGTAAAGACACCACAAGCCTTGACACCCTCCACACAAATCTCAGTTCTAGCCCAATTCACACCTTGAAGATCCTCAATTGCCACATATAACCTTGAACCCGCCAGAACCATTCTCGAGAGTCATCCACTATACGCAAATTTCAATTACACTGACCAAGCAGACAGAACGACCTGACCTCATTTGCAAACCACATACTAGGAAAGAAATACACACATTTGAAGCAACAAGCAAACTCACACACTGCACACTATACACCTTCTACAATTGCAACTCAATCATTTAATGAACCCATCTACCCATAGAGTACATTACAACTTGTATCGAAGAATTTCCATTACTCGAGTAATTTCCAGACTCCACCTCTGTAGGTCATAACTGATTCACCAATATACCTCGAACCGAAACCAACACAACACATAATCGCGCAATCAACTTATCATTAACAAACTCCCCCACTTGGCTCAAAGCCAACGATCAAGACAACAATAACTCACAATGCCCATACGTTATCACTGCCACCATATTGCAATGAGATTCAACTAAATCCTTCATAAACTCCTATGACACAAAACGTCTGATACCCCAAATCGTATGCAACTCTCGCATTCACCATTGAAATGGTCATGCCAACTCCCGCAAGCGATCTAAACTCAAATTGCAGCATATACAATTTACTGGAAAGAGGACTTTCTACCACGCATAAGGGTCACACAACCTCAGAACATTCCGGGGAAGAAAACCCCGCCTGCTAGCCTCAAACTGATAACTCCCTATACCCTTCCTAAAATCATAGCTATCACGCAATCACTTTACCCTTCTGCATTTAGACACAACCAACGCCTACCCTCGAGGCATCACAATACTCTGCATAAGAATCTGAAGCTGATGGCAGAGCTAACACTGGAGTTGTGGTCCAAGAAATCTTGAGCTTCTGGAAGCTCTACCCACACTTGTCTGACCACCTGAATGCACTCACAGGACACCATGTGCCCCAAGAATGCTACTGAACTGAGCCAAAAAAATTCACACTTGGAGAACTTGGCATAAAGCTTCTCCTCCATCAATCTCTATAATACCCTCATCAATGTTGGGTATGCTCTTCCTGTCTACGTGAGTACGCTAGGATGCTATCAATGAATACCATAACGAATCACTATAAGTACATCTAGAATACACTATTACTCAAATACATGGACGTTAGTGGGGCATTGATCAGCCCAACAGACTTCACTAGGAACTCATAACACAGCAGAAAGATCCGCTTCCATCCACAACTAAACAATCATGAGAGGTCTTCCAACACACTTACAACTCGAAGCCACATGCCAACTCGAGGCAGAAATCAAATACTCAATCGTTCTTGCCACATTTCCAACCAATATTTTTCGTCAAAATCAGACAATTTGAACACACCTCACAATCGAATCACGCTCGCCACATAGTCATCCAGTCACAAAGTCCCATCAACAAGGACACAAACGGACATATAAGCCCCCAAATGCATGTGCTCACACAAAGAAATCTCAACACTCAAGCCACAGACAAAATCTGGCCTTAAGTCCTCCAGACTGGCCCATTATCAACATGATCACATCTCATCCAGGGAAATCCCAAGTCGTCGTTGCACAGCTGATACCTAGCGCTCATGTGCACATTCGAATACATGAAAGGGAATTCAAAGAGTTACGCTTTTGGCTGAATAAATGGATTCGCACGACAAGAATTCAAGAAGGTGGGATTTTTTTTCTAAGGGTTCTGTAGCCTCTCAAAGATAAGTACAGACGTCTCCATACCGATCTGCACGACTCTACTAAACATGCTCATGACTGGTGAGTCCTATGTAACCTAGGCTCTGATACCAACCTTTCACGACCCCAAATCAATAAGGGTTGTGATGGCGCCTATCGTGAAACTAGGCTAGCCCTCTAACATAATGAAATCAATGTTTTCCATTTTATATATATATAGTCTCATATTCTAATAAAGATTCACTTTTTGAGGCAAGTTCAGCGAGAATAATAAACCAAAGCGATCAAGTCTAACACCGCCCCAGACCTCTGGAGTCAACTGTCATGAGCATCTAAAACAGTAAATATAACGTATAAAATGTGACTTTGCTACTAATACAGGTCCGAAAGTATGAAAAGTCTATGAACTGGGAAAGGAAAGAAGGTAAGTTGTGGACGCTGAGCAGCTACCTCGATCCTTGATCAACTCCAATGCACGTGAGAAGTCAACTAGCGAGTTGGCCCGGTACCTGGATCTACACACAGAGGTACAGGGAGTAACGTGAGTACGCCAACTCACTAAGTAACCAAAGTAACTAAGGACTTGAGTGCAGTGACGAGCATTTAAAAGTGATAATTTCATAAAAATATGTGACGGTGAAAACAAATAGAGTAAATCAAAAATCTACATTTTTTCAAATACTTTGTGAACTCCAGTTTCCCCCATTTAGACTGGCATAAAACATTAACTCAACGTTTATTAAAGAGACCTAGTGTAAAATGAGTGAAAAAAATAATCTCACAATTTATAGCCTCTCGGGAACAATATCACTCATAAATAGGGTCTCTTAGACACTCGTGACTCCACTAGCACAGTCAAAGCTCACACTCAGCACTCTCACTCGACAGGTACCATGAATACACATAACTGTTGCGGCGTGCAGCCCGATCCAATACATACATACATACATATATATTGTTGTGGCATGCAGCCTGATCCATATAACATACGCTGCGACGTGCAGCCCGATCTATATAATAGTCGACTGCGCCCACTAGGAGTGTACAAACTCCGGAGGAGCTCCTACAGCCCAAGCGCTATATTGTTGCGGCGTGCAGCCCGATCCATATAATATATATTGTTGCGGCGTGCATCCCGATCCATATAATATATATTATTGCGGCGTGCAGCCCGATCCAGATTATATATATATTGATGCGGCGTGCAGCCCGATCCATAACTATCCTCACATACTCGGCTCTCGGCCTCACTCAGGCCCCTTTTGTTTGCACTTAATGAGGGTCTGAATCTGAATGGATCAGATCTTAGCCCATTAAGTGTATTTGTTTTTTTAATTTTAAAAAGTCTGAATAGGTCTGATTTGGTCAGACCTTTAATTGAGTCTTAATTCTGTTCGGAGGTCAAAAATCACGCCTCTTTTTCGGTGCTCCTTTTCTCTCTCTTGGCATCAGGCTATTTCTTCTAAACCCAAAACAGATTTCATCCTTCACACGTCTCTCTCTTCAAATATTTTACTTTAGTCATTTAAAATATTTTTTTAGTATTTAAATTTTAAAACTTGATCTGATTATCAGTTAGTTTTTAGAATATTTTAATGTTTGTGCATCTAAATTATAACTAGTTTTGAGTTTATTGTTTTAATTTGTTGGATAAGTTTAATTAGAAGATACATTTACGTTCAAAAAAAAAATTGGTTATATTTCGTTACTACAATTGTTGTTATTATATATAATTTTTATTTATAGTTCAAATAGTTTAACAATTGGATCTTACATAAAATATTGATTTATATCTTATAATATCTCAATTTATCTCAAATAATAACTTTTTTGTTCAAGTTAATATTTTCACTAATTGATATAATATTTATAAAAAAAATTAATTGTATATGTTTTTATATATTATACTGATGTTTTATACTTCAATACCACACAAGAGGGGGGTGATTTGTGTGGTGTCCAATTTTCGAGTGCAGTCTCTATAGAAGAACCAGGTGTTCCAACTTCTACAGTTTGCGGAAAAGTAATTGCAGAATTTAAAGAACACAGCAATCTTACGTGGAAAACACCTGGCTCAAAAGGTGAAAAAACCACGACCTACTTTCCAGTAGGATTTTACCAAACTCTTCACTATAACTCTGAGCCAAACAACATTTACAAAATAAACTCTTTTGTAAACCTAAGGACTAACTCTAATCCCTTTGTGGCAAACTAGCCTCTAGCTAATTGCGACAAACTTCAAGTTAACTCTAACTTGAATGGTGTGTATCTATTACAATTACTTCTAGATAAAGCTGAAAGATACAATATTTAATCACCTACTACAAACCACTAGGCTCGAAAGATAACAAATAGAACTAGTTCTTCTAGCTAGTTCAAGTAGCTTTTGTGTCGCACAAAGATTCTGCTTGCAAAATTGCTTTGGTAATTTTGCTTTCAGTTCTTGTTTCACTTCTGTGTTTGTGCGTCGATTCTCCAGCAGGAATGCTTCAACACTTTATAGAGTCAGTAGTTGAGATGTTTTTGTTCAGTCCTAATGCAACTCTTCCTTGGGGAAGAGTTTGTGTTTATCTCAACTTCCTTGATCTTGTTTCTGTCCTACCTGAAGTCGAAGTCCATCTCCTTATCAATTTGCAACATTTTCGCTTAGGAGATAACCTCTTAGTTCCCAGATAATATTTATCTCCTATGCATGGACGCTTCTTGTGCCAATGGGTCTATTTGACTCTTTTTGCCCTGATGGACCTGGTTCAACTGGGTTGGAATTTGTCAATCTTCAAAACCATGCAGTGACTTGATTCAACAAATTCTCCCTTTTTGATAATGACAAACTTTGTGCTTACCCCTGTACATACTTCAATCCAACATAGACACTTTTTATAGATTTAAGCATTTATCATAGAGAGACCAGGTTCAATAGGTTATAAATATCACAAAAACTTTGAAATTTTGAAAAGCACATATATTCCCCCTTTTGGCATCATTGAAAAGGTGCAAAATTGATAAACTTACCAAAAGTATTAACAATTACTCATGGTCATTGACGCAACTGCAGGTGCAAAGCATGGATTAATCATCAAAAGAAACCAATAAATATAAGTTATATAAGAAACTGAGAAAGAATCAATAACCAAAAAGCAAAATTCATTGATTAGATAGAAGATCAAGCACCATACACAAAAAGAACTAAAAATAGTCGCAACCATGAGCAAAAAAATAGAACAAGCTAAGACAAATCCCAAACAGGGTCATAGAGGGGTTATTTTGGTGGCACTGGACTCCTAAGGCTGGGAAGGGGCAGAAGAGGTTGTGGTCTTGGCTTGAAGAAGGGAGATCATTTGAGAAGAACACCCTCATTCTTCTCCTTTTCTTTGGCTAATTCAGCTTTGAGATCATCCCGCTCAGCTTCAACCTCAATAAGGCGAGATTTCAAACGAAGGATCTCCACATCCTTGATCTCACCTTCCTGCACAAGAGTCCTTACCTTGCTATTAACAGGCATTTTCCTAGATGAACCAGGTTCATCCTCGGGAATATTAACAATGTAGTCACAGATCAGCAACGTATTCTTCCCAAAGTAGTCCTTAGCAGTAGCCATTTCATTATTCTTCACTGGAACCTTGAAGTGAGCAAACACAACAGTCAGGATAAACCCATAAGGTATAGCATGTTCCTTGGCTCCATTCACAACCCTATCCAAGTGGTGGATGATGAAGGCAAGCCAATTGATTTGTTTACCCCTGTACAAGCACTCCATGAGCGTGATATCCAAGTAGCTGGCAATGTGCCGTCGCTCTTTCCTAGGCAGCAGAAATTTGATCACAAACTCAAAGAACAGTTTGTGCTGAGGCCTCATCTCACTCTTAAATACTGCCCTGGGCTCCAGTTCTTGCTCATTCTCACAGAAGGACCTGGTGATTTGAAGAACTGAGGAAAAATCATCCAGATTAGGCCACCTTTTCCTGGTGTAGTCATCATAACCCTCAGACAGGATATCCAGTATTTCCCCTAACTCCTTTGCATCAAATGAAATCGCAACTCCTTGAACCTTGGAGGATACCCTGCCATCTTTGAAAACTGCGTTAGCCATAAATTCAACCAACTCATTCCTAGAAATCCTTCCTTCAAGGTGAAGAACCATGTCCTTCCACCCTTGCGCTGCCAAGATATCCATCAAGAAAATCATCATTGATTCCTCAAGGTCTCTAACCAGCTTCCCCTTCAAGATAGTACGCTTTCCAAACATTGTGAGTTTGTCAGTCTCCTCACCAGACACTTCATCTTCTTATCCACTCCATTCCTCATCATCAACAATCTTTACTTTCTTTGACTCAGACCTAGTCCTCTTTGCAATCGTTGAGGGTGTGGCAGACACAGTTGCTGACTTCTTGGAAGAAGCCTTAGCTTTCTTGGGTTTTGGTGTCTCAACCTCAACTGGTGTTGGATTCTCCTCATGATGGACCAGGTCCAACTCATCGTCATCAAAATGAACTGCCTCAACAAGCTCTCCAACTTGTGCCTTTCCCTTGGCAGACTTCTTCTTCTTGCTCTCTCTCAGAGCTTTTTCCAAATCTTCTTCTTGTTGCCAAACAGTGCTTCTAGTAGCACGACTTTTTGAGGAAGGAGCATCAGCAGATGATGCAGTTTTCCTTTTCTTTGTTGGAACCGGGATATTAGGTTTCTTGGACTTTGGAGTTCTCTTCCTTTTGGGATTGTAGGACTCCCCCAACTTTTTCAGCATCTCAGCCAACGTTTCCTCAACAGATGAACTAGGTTCATCTACTGCTTGTTGTAGACTTTCCAGACCTTCTGCTGCTTCCCCAGAATTGCTTCCCCCTAAAGTTATTACTCCTTCCTCAACAATCACAGGAGCAGGGCCACAAATAGCCAGAGTGGCACCTTCCCTCCCAGATCCCTTTTCTGAACTCCCTTCTCCCTCTCTCTCTCAATGTTTATATTTTTCCCAATTTTTCTTCGCCTATCCGGTACCTTTACATCCACTATCGACCCAATCAAGATAAACCTGTTTTCAGCCACTTCAGGTGCAGACCCAACTTCAAGATTTCACTTATCAGTGTTAGATGAACCTGGTGCTTCATCCTCATTTGCAGATTTGAGGGACTCACTAGAGGATTTAGATTCTTGGACCTTGCTAGCTTGAAGTATCTCATTTAAAAAAAATCACGTGAACCAGATGCAACTGTTAACCTGTCCAACATTTTTACTCTTCCGGGTCTGGGGGCTGGAGTGGGGCTAGGTGTAACGGTTGGGACTGATTTGGGTAAAGGAGTGGGTTTAGGGACTGGAAGGTTTAGAGGGGTCGAAGACCTGGTTGGAGAATGTGAATTGTGTATCGATGGAGAATTAGAACCAGTGTTTGATGAAGATGAAGCAGGGGGTGGTGAACAAGACATTGTTATGAAAATTTGGGGAGAAAATAAAGTTGATCAGTTTGTTATGAGATGAATGATTGACTTGGTTCGACGGTTATGTTTTGAAGATGGGAGGTAATGATGGCCTTTTAAAGATGTGGTTAAGAAATGTACAACGGACATAATTCTTTAGCAAGTGGAAGTCTAATCACTGCAGGAGTGTCAGTGAACAGACGGTTTTGACTCCCTAATATCTAGGCTAATTAAGGTTCGATGAGACTCTATGGAACGGGTTCATTTTGGGATAAGTACTAAGAATTGGAAATGAACCAAATATAGATAGAGTCCTGCTCATGCGTGACTATAATTATTTCAATAAGTGTATGGAGATGAGCACGTACCTTGTCAGTCAGATGAACCAGCAGTGATGAACCAGGTTCATCGTGTTATAGTCTTTAATTTGCCTCAATTTACAAAGATAGAAAAACATCATTAGCAACCAGGGAATTATATTAATACATGGCAAGAGAGTATGGCAGTAAAGTCATAATACTGAGCAATGATTAGTCTGGTTAGTTAACTATTTTAGTGTTTCTAGTCAAAAAAAAATTTAATATTTTTTTTCATTTTTGTTTTTCAATTAGGTGATTTTAATCATCCCTAATTCAAGCATGTTTCTCTCAAAATGCTCCCTACTTAGTGCCTTAGTAAAGATATCTGCAATTTGTTTGTCAGTAGCACAGAATTCAATTGAGATCATTCATTTTTCATAGTTAGGAAATGGTGGCTGACATCTATGTGCTTGGTTCTCTTGTGATGAACCGGGTTCTTTGTCATGCTAATTGCACTAGTGTTGTCACAGAAAATAGGAATGCATCCAACTTCTATACCAAAATCCATAAGTTATTGCTTGATCCATAGCAACTGAGATCAACATGAGGCTGCAGCCACATATTCAGCCTCAGCAGTAGATAAGGCTATTGAGTTTTATTTCTTAGTGGCCCAAAACACAAGGCAAGAGCCCAAAAAGTGGGCTATGCCTCAGGTACTTTTCCTGTCAACCAGGAAACCTGCATAATCTGCATCAGCATATCCTACAAGGTCGAAATAACTACCTTTAGGATACCAAAGACATAAATCAGTAGTGCCCTTCAGATATCTCAGAATTCTCTTCGCTGCAGTTAGATGGGACTCCTTTGGATTTACCTAAAATCTATCACACAGTCCTACACTGAACACAATATCAGGTCTGCTAGTAGTGAGATATAATAAAGACCCAATCATCCCTCTGTATAGCTTTTGATCAACGGATGAACCAGGTTCATCCACATCTAATTTTGTAGTTGTGGCTATGGGGGTGTCAATTACTTTTGAGTCTTCCATTTTAAATCTTTTGAGCAGTTCCTTCATATATTTTTGTTGATGGATCATTGTTCCATTTGAGTTTTGCTTGATTTGCAAGCCTAAAGAGAAGTTTAGCTAACCCATCATACTCATCTCAAACTCACTCCCCATAAGTTTAGCAAATTCCTTACTCAATTTTTTAGAGGTTGCCCCAAATATGATATCATCCACATATATTTGCACAACCATAAGATCATTACCTCTTTCCTTTAAGAGCAAGGTACGTCAATTTTACCTCGTTTGTATCCATGTTCTAGCAGGAATTTTGATAGCCGTTCATACCATGTTCTTGGTGCTTGTTTGAGTCCATACAAAGCCTTGTCAAGTTTGTATACATGGTCAGGTGACTCCTTCCTTTCAAAACCCGGAGGCTGTTTTACAAATACTTTTTTCCTTTTAGATAGCCATTGAGGAAAGCACTCTTTACATCCATCTGATGGAGAGTGAATTCCATGTGTGCAGCAAATGCTATAAGAAGTCTAATTGCCTCCAATCCTGCCATAGGAGCAAAAGTCTCATCATAGTCAATTCCCTCTTCTTGACTATATCCTTGGACAACCAGTCTGGCCTTGTTTCTTGTAACAGCTCCATCCTCATCGAGTTTGTTCCTGACGACCCACTTTGCGCCAATTACTGATCTGTCTAGTGGTCTGGGTACCAAGTTCCATACTTGACTTCTTTCAAATTGATTCAGCTCTTCTTGCATGGAATTTACCCAGTCAGCATCATGTAGGGCTTCACCAATGTTCTTTGGTTCGATCAAGGATAGAAAGGCATCAAACGCACACAGATTTTTTAAAGAGGATCTTGTTTTGATTCCGGATGTCAAATCTATTGTGATGTTCTCAAGAGGGTGAGAACTCTTATATATGTGTGGTTTGAGCACCAATTGTTCACTTCTAGATGATTTCATGGTGTCTTGTTGTTGTGGAACAGGATCAGGGCCAAGGTCCAGTGTAATTTGCTGTTGAGTTCCCCTTGTCATGTTGCCTGGGGTAGTTGGACTTGGTCCATCACCTATTCCATATTCCATATTTGCTTCAATTTGTTAACTGCTTCTGACCAGTCCAAGCTCCTCATCTTCTGGTTCCTGTCTCTCATAAAGAGTGTTAGTTTCATCAAAGACAACATGCACACTTTCTTCTACACACATAGTTCTTTTATTATATACTTTATAAGCTTTGCTATGTGATGAATATCCCAAGAATACTCCCTCATCACTTCTGGGATCGAATTTATCTAGGGAATCTTTGTCATTGTTGTGCACAAAGCACTTGCTTCCAAAATCCCTGAGGTGGGATATGTTGGGCTTTCTCCTTTTAAGTATGTGAGAATGCACGGGAGAAAAATCTATATATTAACAATGATAAAATGAGTCCTATATATAATACATATTCTACTCCTACTACATATGGGACTAGGACATATACCACTCCTACTATACATGGGACTAGGACATATTCTACTCCTACTACATATTGGACTAGGACTAGTTACACATAACTATCTAACACTCCCCCTCAAGCCGGTGCATACAAATCATATGTACCGAGCTTGTTACATATGTAATTAATACGAGTACCAGTGAGGGACTTGGTAAAAATATCTGCAAGCTGATCATTCGACATATTAGGCCACTAGACTCCCCCTAAGCAACAAATCAAGTTATCTTAGCTCGTTGGAACCCTTGTTGTGGCGGCGCATGGAGGCGCGTGAGGGACTTTCTGCCGGAGTGATTGACTAGGGTTTTGTTGCCTGAGTTCTATGAACAAGATAGTAGTGTTGGTTTTCGCACAACACTTACCGATGAGGAGATAACGCAAATCAATCTTGAGTCGTTAACCGGAAAGACGCACGATAACTGACTTTTCTATTCCGATGGGAATGAGATTTTTGGGGTTTGGTCGCACAAGGGTTTCGGATTTGATGGGGGTACCGGTATATGCACAGTACCACTGTAGCAATGATGAACCCTGGGAACAAGACGAAGTTGCCGGAAAATTGCACGGCGATGAGATCTTTCTTCCCGGATGTCATTGGGATGACGCACAACGATAATTTTCTCACTAAAGCTCTAATACCTTGTGAGAATGCACGGGAGAAAAATCTATATATTAATAATGATAAAATGAGTCCTATATATAATACATATTCTACTCCTACTACATATGGGACTAGGACATATTCCACTCCTACTACACATGGGACTAGGACATATTCTACTCCTACTACATATTGGACTAGGACTAGTTACACATACTATCTAACAAAGTAATTCATAAGGATTTTTCTCTACCGGTGGTCTGGTCATGCATCTATTTATTATGTAGCATGCAGTGTTTATTGCTTCTGCCCAGAAGTTGTGGGGTAGTTTGCTAGAAAGAAGCATAGTTCTAGCCATATCTTCAAGAGTTCTGCTATTTCTTTCAACAACCCCATTTTGCTGTGGGGTTCTAGGGGCATAAAAGTTGTGATTTATACCATGTTCATCACAGAATTTAGCAAAATTTGCATTCTCAAATTCAGTACCATGATCAGATCTTATTGATGCTAGTTGATTCCTAATTGTTTTTGAGTTTTTCTAACAAATGAAGTGAACATATCAAATGCTTCATCTTTAGATGTCAGAAATAAAGTCCAAGTGAACCTTGAGTAATCATCAACTAGCACAATTACATATTTCTTACCACCTCTGCTCAGAGTTCTCATAGGACCACATAAGTCCATATGAACCAGTTCCAACGTCCTGGTGGTACTGACCATTTTCTTGCTTTTGAATGAGGATCTTACCTGCTTCCCCCTTGCACATGCCTCACAAACTTTGTCTTCCTTGAACTTAATGTTAGGAAGCCCTACCACTAAGTCCTTAGAGACTAATTTGTTAAGCTGATTTAGACTCGCGTGACCAAGTCTTTTGTGCCAAAGGAGGGGATCACTGTCCAACACACTTAAGCAAGTGAGTTCATTTTCAGACAGTGTGGACAAGTCTATGACATAGATGTTATTCATTCTTTTTCCCTGCAAAACAATCTTGTCAGTAAGCAGGTTAATCACAAAACATTTTGTGGAAGTGAAAGCAACCAGGTTACCTCTGTCACACAATTGTGACACACTGATCAGGCTATATTTCAAGCCATCTATCAAGTACACATGTTCAATGGAACGTGTGTCATCCTTACCTACCTTACCAACCCCAATAATTTCACCTTTCTTTCCATTTCCAAAGGAGACATTTCCTCCTTTGAGGTTTTCAAGTGAAAGGAACTGTTCCTTGTTCCCTGTCATATGTTTTGAGCAGCCACTATCCAAGTACCAAATTTGGCTGCTTCCTCTCACTTGAACCTACAAAAAGAAATAAGGGGTTAGTCTTAAGAACCCAAACTAGTTTGGGTCCTTTTCTATGAGAGAAAGGATGAATTAAGCTTTTTCTGGCCCAATTTGGTAACCAGTTTTTCTTTTTAACAAAACTCTCATTTCTTCGACTGGCCTGCTCTTTTGCAGTACACTCAATTTTGTAATGACCAGTCTTACCACAGTGCATGCAAATTTTATTCTTAGGGAGAGTGAGATACTTGTTTTGGGATCCCACTTAGTCAATTGACTCCCAAAGCCAAGTCCTCTCCGGTTGCTACTATGATTTTCTTGAAGCCATGTCAAGGCATCAGAGGATTTATTCCATTTACAAGTTCGATCTAATTCATGTTTAACTTTACCAAGTTCTTCTTTAAGTGTCTTATCTGTTCATCCTTGGTATACATCTTATCTTTTAGTTTTCCCACATTTTCTTCTAACATGATATGAGAATGATCAACAGTCTTTTTACTAGATCCTAGCTTTAATTTTAAATTTTCAGCTTTTAGTTCTAGGATCTTAGCTTCAAAAGTATGAACCTGGTTCAACAAGACAGTGTTTTTCTTTTCAGATTCACTTACTCTGATTTCTAGGTTCATGCATTTTGCTTTTAGCATTGCACACTCTTTAGAGAGTTGTTCTTTCTCTTTGGTTGTTTCTTCGGAATCATCCATGAAATCAAGTAGCAACTCAGAGAGTTTTTCTTTAGATAGGAACTTTATTTTGTTTTTGAGATGGGATATACTTACCTCTGGTTCTTCATATGATTCCTCATCAGATTCGCCAATTGCCATGAGCGCCTGTTCTTCATTCTCACCATCTTCTGATTCTTCATCTGAGCTTTCCCCCCAAGCAGCAACCATAGCTTTTGTTGTGGTTTTCTTGGGTTGGACCAGTTCCTTCTTCCTGTTCCTTCTTTCAAATCTCTCCTTTTTCCATTCCATTTCCCATTGAGGACAATTCTTGATATATTGGTCAGTCTTTACACACTTGTAGCATCCCTCGTTGGCTGGCCTTTCTGGAGCTTTAGCTTTGTTGCAGTTTCCACCTCTTGAGATGCCCTTTTTCCTTATGAGGAAGTTTCTGAATTCCTTAGTGATCATGGCCATCTCATCTTCCTCCAGATCTACTCCCTCAGCGATTCTCAGTGCTAGACTCATTTCCTTCTTTGGAGCATCCATTTTCATTGTCTGCCTTGTAAGTTCATAGGCAATAAGGTTACCAATTAGCTCGTCAAATCTGAGGGTTGCCATATTTTTGGATTCCTGGATAGCAGAGATTTTACTTTCCCAGGAAATTGGCAAGACCCTTGTCAGGATCTTCTCCACCCTGCCCTCTTCAAGAATGAATCTACCAAGAGACTTAAGTTCATTTGTCAGAGTTGTGAACCTTGTGTACATCTCTTGGATTGTCTCTCCTTCTTTCATAGTGAAGTTTTCATACTGAGAGTATAGTAGAGTACCTCTTGATCTTTTCACTTGAGGTGTTCCTTCGTGGGCTACTTGTAATGTATCCCAAATTTCCTTGGCAGTGGTGCAACTCTGAATTCTATTATACTCGTCTGGACCTAGTCCACAAACTAGCCACTTTTTGGCCTTAGCATTCTTCTCCCATTTCTTCAGATCCTCACCAGTGCAGTCAGTTGTAGTCTTTGGTACATCTACTCATTCAGCAGTCTTCTTCATGGTGGCTAGAGAACCATCAGTGACTATGTCCCAAAGTTTATAGTCTTCTCCAATCAAGTGATCATTCATCATGTTCTTCCACCAGGAGTAATAATGTCCATTAAAGAGTGGTGGCCTTGCAGTTGATTGACCCTCCCAGTTTCCAGGTGGTGCACTCATTTTGATCTTTTCCAAGGTGTTAGCCTTTTCAAGGATAACCTGCTCTGATACCAATTGATGTTTTATACTTCAATACCACACTAGAGGGGGATGATTTGTGTGGTGTCCAATTTTCGAGTGCAGTCTCTATAGAAGAACCTGATTCTTCTTGGTGTTCCAACTTCTACAGTTTGCGGAAAAGTAATTGCAGAATTTAAAGAACACGACAATTTTACGTGGAAAACACCTGGCTCAAAAGGTAAAAAAACCACGACCTACTTCCCAGTAGGATTTTCCCAAACTCTTCACTATAACTCTGAGCCAAACAGCACTTACAAAATAAACTCATTTGTAAACCTAAGGACTAACTCTAATCCCTTTGTGGCGAACTAGCCTCTAGCTAATTGCGACAAATTTCAAATTAACTCTAACTTGAACAGTGTGTACCTATTACAATTGCTTCTAGATAAAGCTGAAAGATACAATATTTAATCACCTACTACAAACCACTAGACTCGAAAGATAACAAATAGAATTGGTTCTTCTAGCTGGTTCAAGTAGCTTTTGTGTCGCACAAAGATTCTGCTTGCAAAATTGCTTTGGTAATTTTGTTTTCAGTTATTGTTTCACTTCTGTGTTTGTGCGTCAATTCTTCAACAGGAATGCTTCAACACTTTATAGAGTCAGTAGTTGAGATGTTGTTGTTCAGTTCTAATGCAACTCTTCCTTGGTGGAAGAGTTTGTGTTTAACTCAACTTCCTTGCTCTCGTTTCTGTCCTACCTGAAGTCGAAGTCCATCTCCTTATCAATTTTCAACCTTTTCGCTTAGGAGATAACCTCTTAGTTCCCAGATAATATTTATCTCCTGTGCATGGACGCTTCTTGTGCCAATGGGTCTATTTGACTCTTTTTGCCCTGATGGACCTGGTTCAACTGGGTTGGCATTTGTCAATATTCAAAATCATGCAGTGACTTGATTCAACAAATACGTATTCAGATGTTGAAAAACAAACAGTCTTAATCATTCAGTGTTCAAATCTGCATACCACATCTTAATATTCAGACGTACATTCAGATTCAGACGTCTTAATATTTAAAAAAAAAACGAGGCCTCAGGATCCTCACAAGCCACTCGGGCAACTCATCTCAACTCACGGGACTCATCACAAAATACATCTCAGAGGTTTAAAACAGTGTGATAATAGTGATAACAGTAACGGATATAAAGCATGACTGAGTTCATAAATTTTCTACCAAAAATAGTGTGAGAATAGTGGAAAATCATTCCTGGGGGTCTAAACAGATCGGCACAAGGCCCCAAACATGGCATGCAGTCTATAATAAATATAAATCTCTAAAATGCAGGATATCATAAGGTTTCAAATCAAATACGCGGCTTAATAGTGGCTACGGGACGGACTAAGTCACAATCCCCAATGGTGCACGCCCACACGCTCGTCACCTAGCATGTGTGTCGCCTCATTTGTCAAAATAATACGAAATATCGGGGTTTCATACCCTCAGGTCTAGAGTTACAATCGTTACTTACCTCAAACCAGCCCAAAAACTACTCTGCTATGTTCTTGCCCCTCGAATCGGCTCCCAAATGTTCCGAGTCTATCAAAATCATATTAATAACATCAAAATATGCTAGGAAGACGAAACCCATTCGAAAATTATCACAATTGGGCACAAATCCTGAAATTGGACAAACCCGACTCCCGGGCCCACATATCGGAACTCGATAAAAATCACAAAACTAGAATCCTCATTCACTCACGAGTCTATCCATATAAAATTTATCAAAATTCGACTTCAATTGCCCATTCAAATCATCAAAAGAATTTCTCAAACTTTTCTCTCATTATTCCCAATTTCTACTCAAATTCTTCAAATTACATGATAAAAATCAAGACTAATTCATGAAATTAAACCAAATGTGATTGAAGAACAATTACCTCTAGAACCTCACTGAAAATCCCTTCAAATTCCACCTTCTCCCAATCTCTCTAATGTGTTTTGGAAAATATGGACTAAACCCTCGCTTTTGAACTTAAAGTTTCTGCCTAGGGAATAACTCACTACGATCGCGGAACTCCTCACGCGATCGCGAAGAACAATTATGTTGCCCCACTAAATTACCCTACGTGATCGCAGACATCAACATGCGATCGCGATTCAGTGAGACTCAAACCCACGCGATCGCAAACCCCTTCACGCGATCGCGAAGCGTAGCCATCCCGACCTCACTCGCTCCCTTCCTTCTACGCGACCGCAAACAAGGTCACGCATTTGCGAAGACCAAAGACTACCCTCACACGCGATCACATCCTCCCTTCTGCGATCACATAGCACAAATTATCCAGCCCCCTCCTCTAATCTTACGCGATAGCAGGAATCCCTACGCGATCGCGTAAGAGAAAACCATAACCAAAACACCAGAAAAATCTGCCATTTTTCAAGACCAAAATTTGATCCGTTAACCACCCGAAACTCACCTGAGGCCCTTGGGACCTCAATCAATCATACCAACACATCCCATAACCTTATTCAAACTTAGTCGAGCCTTCGAAACACCAAAAACAATGCAAAAACACCAAAATCACATCGGATTCAAGCCTATGAACTTTGAAATTTCTAAATTTCACCAAAGATGCCAAAACCATCCAAAACACTTCCGATTGACCTGAAAATTTTCACACACCTCCAAAATGACATTACGAACCTGCTCCAACTTCCGGAATTCCATTCCGACCCTGATAGCCTATTTTCCACTGCCAATCGGAAATCGCCAAAAACTAACTTTCGCCAATTCAAGCCTAATTATACACCGAACATCAAAACCACATTCTGAACACACTCCTAAGTCCCAAATCACCTAACGAAGTCAACTCCCAGTTGACTTTTTCCATTATTAAGCTAGTGTAAGAGACGAAGTGTCTCAATTCTCACCATAACTACTCTGAACCCGAACCAACCGACCCCGACACATCATAAACATACTAAACAAAGCATGACAAGGCAGAAAAAGGAATAACGTGGCTAATTCCACGGAACGACCGACCGGGTTGTGTTACACACACTTGCTGACCCAAAGAAAGTAACTATATTCTCACTGCAAATGCTCTTATTAGAATAAGTCCTGGAAAGACAAAGTCTTTGGTAGCTTAAAACATATAGACAAATCGGTTTCAAGTAAAATTCTTGATAAAGAAGATGAGCAAATGATCAAAATGATCATAATAAGGAGGCAAGTGATCTAGAAGATCACATGACATAACACTTCATAAAATCTCAAGAGAGGTTCATGTACCTGAAAATATGAATGAAAAGATCTATATGTTATGTCGTTATGAAAAATGTTGGAATCGATATATAATGTTCATCGACGACATCTATGATAGCGCTAAATATATATGAGGATATTAAGTCTGTCGAATACAGATACAAAAATATTGGCCAAATGGAAGAGACAAAATTCAAATAGAATTGATTTCATATGAAAGACATATAGTATTGGGCTTGCAGTTCAAACACTTGAAAGTATAAAGTCAATGACGAGTGCAATCACTTTTATCTATCTTATATGTCTAGCATGACATAAAAGTTGATATGCATCTAAAGTCAATTTATGGCTTATATGACTTAACTTATATCTCAATCCATGAAGGATTCAAATCGTTTAAACATATATATACAATTCTACGTGCAATTTGTGCACATATGTATATTGCTGTAATTATAAGCATGATAATGTGATAGCAAGGATTTCAAGGTGCAACATATTCATTGAAATTAATATGGATGATTTATTCATCAAATCTCTACTGATGTCAACCTTCAAGAAGCTAGTGCACAAGATTGGGATACGAAGGCTCAAGGATGTGAATTGATGCTCTTATTAGGGGGGGTTAATATGTGTTGTACTCTTTTTCCCTTATAAGGTTTTGTCCCACTGGGTTTTTCTTGCAAAGTTTTAACGAGGCAACCAAAAGGCATATTTCTAAACATGTGTACTCTTTTTCCTTTACTAGAAATTTTTTTGCCACTGGGTTTTATTTTAGTTGAGGTTTAACGAGGCACATTATCTGGTGAATAGACATTCAAGGGGGTGTGTTATAAATAGTATTTTATTTATGGTGAATGTCTATAATTTAGAGAGATCTTAGGGATTTTACTTGGTGGCTAAGTCATTTTTCCCTTATAAATATAGGGGTTCTATTCAATTGTAATTGATCAAAATCAATAAGAATTCTGCCTCTATACTTTGCTTTGCAATACTCTTCTTCTTCTTTTATTGTTTTATAACAAAATTTAAGAAATTAGGTGGGTGGCTATTTGGTTAATACTTCGTTAAATTTTCGTCCCATTTTTTGTTACATTTGTGGTTGGCACCGCACCAAACTCACTGCTCCACTAGAAATTGACTTCTAACAGCTGGAATGAAGGCTAGTAGAAATGATTAAAGCTACATATAAAGTGAGACAAACCCTTTAAATGAGTTACATTTGCTTTCTTGATTCAAATAAAAGAAATATAGTAGAATAGTAGCTTTCTTATCATTATCATCATAACATTATGGTCTATGGGTCCAAAATCTCCTCTGTTTAAATTGTATACCATGTTGCTTCAATTTTCCCTTGACTTTAAAGCTAAGCAAGCTCCTATTTTCCAACTAGAATATCTAGTCTTGTTTATAAATTATTTTACCCTGCCAGTACATAAAAATTAAACTCACGCTATACTAAACTTTTCGCGCACCGCCAATATATAATAATTAATTAAGTCTATTTACCTTCATAAGATAGGGTAAGGTCAGCGTATATATCAGTGGCGAAATTAGAAATTTTCGTAAAATTTAAACTTAAAAGAAGTGAAATAAATTCCTCGAAAAAGGGTGTTCAGTATATGTTATACACCTCTAAAATATAATATTTTATCTATATATACAGTATAATTTTTCGACAAAAGGTGAACAATTGATCATCCTTTGAATAATATAGCTTCGCACGTGATACTACCTGAACACCACTCGTGAGATTACGCTAGGTTTATCAGTAATGTTTGTTGTTTTGTTGTATATTCAAGTTTCTTTGCTTCAAAGTTAAGCTCAAATTAATAAAGTTAATCCCCTCATGATTCATTTAGGAGTAGTGCCCAAGCATGATAAAGAACTCAAATAATTCTTCATCAACAAGCATCATATCAAATTAACAAAAACTCTATGGCAAAGTGAATATCAAAATATCTATCCTTCCTTTACTTCGTTTCATCCAACCATTTTCATCACTCTCTCCATTCACTATCATGTTTCCTTTCTTCTTCTTTCTCTTTTTCCTCTCTTCTTTCCCATTTACAATAGTCTTTTCCTCCCATTGTACAACTTCAACATCAACAAAAACATTTGAAAAATGTATGTCACTCCCAACTCAAGATGCCTCAATTTCTTGGACTTTTCATCCCCATAATACAACTCTTGATATTGTCTTTTTTGGTTCATTTATTTCTCCTTCTGGTTGGGTTGGTTTTGGTATTAATCCAACTTCTCCTGAAATGACTGGAACTCGTGCATTAATAGCATTTCCTGATCCAAATTCAGGTCAACTTGTTCTTTTACCTTACATAATTGATCCATCAGTCAAATTGCAAAAAAATCCACTTCTTTCACGTCCTTTAGATATTCATCTCCTTACTTCTTCATCTACTTTATATGGTGGCAAAATGGCTACTATACATAATGGTGCTACTATTCAAATTTATGCCACGTTAAAACTTGTTACAAACAAGACCAAAAATATACACTTTGTTTGGAACCGTGGATTATATGTCCAAGGCTATTCGCCTACAATTCATCCTACTACAATCAATGATCTTTCTTCAATAGCCACAATTGATGTCCTTTCTGGTTCAGAAGCAAAATATCAAAACAATTTCATGACACTAAAATACATTCATGGGGCTATAAATGCAATTTCTTGGGGAATTATTCTTCCTATAGGCGCGGTCACAGCGCGTTACTTAAGGCATGTAGAATCATTAGGACCTGCATGGTTTTATGCCCATGCAGGGATACAATTATCAGGAATTTTACTTGGAATTGTTGGATTTGGATTTGGAATTCGGTTAGGGCAACTTTCACCTGGGAGAGTTTATGGATTACATCGAAAACTTGGAATCGCGACGTTTAGTTTGGGCATGTTACAGACATTGGCATTGTTTTTTAGACCTAAGACGACAAATAAATTTAGGAGATATTGGAAATCTTATCACCATTTTGTTGGTTATGCTTGTGTGGTTTTAGGTGTTGTGAATGTTTTTCAAGGATTTGAAGTAATGGGAGAAGGAAAATCATATACTAAATTGGCTTATTGTTTGTGTTTGTCAACATTGATTGGTATTTCTGTGGCTTTAGAAGTGAATTCTTGGGTTGTTTTTTGTAGAAAAGCAAAGGAAGAGAAGTTGAGAAGAGAAGGATTAATTGCAAGTTCTGGGAAATTTAGTGGATCAAGTCATGGTTGATTCATTCAATTATGGAAAATTTATATTATAAATTGTCATTATTTGTTTTGATAGTTCAAAATATTTGAACTGAGATTTTGGATGTTGAAGTGTAATTTTCATACAATGATCAATTGCTTTATTTGTATTATAAAAATTGATGTTGCAACCCACAACAAAGACTTCCTTTTTTTTTTTTTTTTCTAGTAGCTCTAACAGTCACTACTATCTAGTCAAGCTTCACTTCTTACTAGTTACACTATTAACCTTGAAGTTCTGTCTATAGTTAATAACCACCCCAAAAAGTATTATATTTTTGCAATTTTTTGTTGGGCAAGTTACACATTTGTCCAATCGATCAAATTTAATTATATTCGCTAACCAAATATACAAAAGAAAAAATATGTATAAAAAATATATATTATACGTAGATTGTACATTACTTCCTCCGGTCCACAATAAGTGACCAATTTGCCTTTTTTTTATTTTGGTCCAAAATAAGTGTTCATTTATATAATCAAGAAAATTTTCAAGTTGTTTTTCCAAAATTGCCCTTATGTACGTATCCCTAAAAGGTCTTTTACTCCCCACATTAATTAACTATGCTGCAACATTTAATTAAGGATAGTCTAGTCACACTAACTATTTTTGTCTAGAATTTTGTATTTCCTTAATGGGTGTGCTCAAGGCAAGTTGCTCACTTATTGTGGGTCGGAGGGAGTAGTATTTAAAAAATATACATTTTGCCGGCTAGTATATTTTGGAGCAGTTATAATGTATAATTTTCCTCTCTTTTTTTGTTACTTCTCTATCTCTTGTTGGTGTAAGAATAGCACGGGCTAGCCAGTTTTCGGACTGGTCATTCAAAAATAGTCAGTGTTTGCCAGGTCATTAAAAAATAGCCATTATTTTGCTGCAGCAGAGACCGGTCCAGCATAATATACTGGAGTTCGGTGCACCTGTGTATGAACTTCCAGCATATTGTGTTGGAACTCCAACATGCGGAAAGTTTCAGCATAATATACTGGAGATTCGAGCACCTGTATATGAACTTCCAACATATTATACTGGGCCGGTATACTTTGCTGGAACTCCAGTATACTTATGCTGGAACTCCAGTATAATATACGGGAGTATTTTTCGAATTTTTAACAGTGTTTTTGGTCAGATTTATCTGTACATGAAAAGTGACAAAATTTCGATTACTTTTGAAAGTATAGCTATTTTTGAACGACCACTTGTAAATCTGGCTATTTTTGAATTTCTTCCCTCTTTGGTGGGTCCCTTTCGTTTGGGCTTGAAGTCTGCATGGGAAGCCCAAACAAACTTAACTACCATAGGCCCATTAGCCTGGACCATAGTCTAAATAGCCATGTTGTAGGCTCAATTAGTTGTTGGACTAATGGTCTATATCCCTCAAAGCCTTGACTTGTTTGTTTAAAGAATGTACGGGCTGATCTATGGTGTTGGTCATCAGTTCACGTGAATTCAGTAACTTTTGCTCGAACTCTATATATACAGAGGCGAATGTAGCTCAACAACACCGAGTTCAATTAAACTCATAATTTCGATGCGGAACACAAATTTATGTACAAAAACCATTAAAATGGCAATAAATTACATATATGAATTCATAACTTTAGGATATAATAAGTTCAATATTAAAAACCTTAAAAGTTAAACCCATAAAATTTAAATCTTGGATCAGTCACTTTACATATATATATATATATATATTAAGAAATTCACTATATATGCCACCTATCATTATCTTCCAAAAAGAGAAAAGAAAATTTTCAAAACCAGCTCCATTTTCGTATCATATTTTCCCGTTAAATGTCATATATATTATAGATATGTGCACTACAATAAATTTAAAGAAGAAAAAATAAAAAGATCGTTGAAACTTCTAATCAATGTCGCAAAGATACAAAAGAAAAAATATGGTATTTGTCAAGAATGGGATTCGAACCCATGCCCTTTCGGACCAGTACCTGAAACTGGCGCCTTAGACCAACTCGGCCATCTTGACATTTTTTATCTTTTTTATCAAAGAAATATATTAAATCTATATGAGAAATATTTTTCTATTGTTATCTATATAATTTTTCTGTGGTAATGCTTAAAGTATTTCGAAGCTCAGTAGTCATGGGCTTGAAATGAAATCAGAGGAAGAAATTTAAAAATAGTCAGTTTTACAAGTGGTCGTTTAAAATAGCCACGGTTTTAAAAATAATTGAAATTTAATCACTTTTCATGTAAAGATAATTATGAACAAAAACACTGTTCAAATCCGAAAAAATACTCCAACATAATATACTGGAAATCCAATATAATATAATGGAACTCCAGTACAATCTCTAGTACATTATACTGGAGTTTCAGCAAAGTATATCGGTCCAGCATAATATGTTGGAAGTTCATACACATGTGCACCGAACTCCAGTATATTATGTTGGGCTGATCTTTGTTGCAACAAAATAGTGACTATTTTTCAATGACTTGACAAACACTGATTATTTTTTAATAACCAATTCCAAAACTGGTTAGCCCGTGCTATTTTTACGAAATTAGAGTGGATAAGAGGTTTACTGTATTTGGTCATTATTTGTATGAAATATAGGATTTATTGTGAAAAAGTTTATAATCTGATCTCTTCATTTGGCATCATATTGTAATATGATATGCTTCGAAAGTAATAGGATCCACAATTCCGTTCATATGATTACACTGTTGAGCAGTGGTTTTATTACCACATAAAATGGATACCAAATCCTATTACTGCAATTCACATTTTTGACCAAGTCAATAATGTCACACATATTTTGACTAAGATTAATTGAACTTTAGGGACTTGGGTTCTTCAAGGACATTTTTAGTGGCCAATATTTACTCAAATAATTCTTTTAATTAATGTTTTTGTAATAGTAGCCAAAATCTCCAGTATTATTAATAGTACTGAACTCAATTACGATCACAATCTGTAAGAATAACTCTCAAGCTACTAACATCAATGAAAATACTGAAAACATGAAATTAAGATAGGCTAGGATAACAGAAAGGGGATGGGAAATTAGAAGAAAGAGAAGAGAATGTTGACAACCTTCATAACAATATTTTTCCTACCCTGCAATCTGACTCTCACTGTGCTTTATACTATTTTGCCTAACTAACTCTGTGTATCTTCACGTGAATTTCCACCTCCACTCCAAATGTAATCTCCTAGCCTTTTTGGAGGAATGATTCTTATAGAACCCTTACGTGGCAGCCCCATGTGATTGTCCTTTGTTTCTTTCTTGTAGGCATCCTTGTCAGCAACTAATTTATTCACAACATTACTCCCTCCCAATGAAGCAACCTTGTCCTCAAGGTTGAAGGTAGAGGGATCCTCTGAAGCATCAGAATCCATTAACCGCAAGGGAGTAACCTGTTGTGCAGGAGCGCCAACACATTTCTTTAACATAGAGACATGAAAAACAGAGTGTATCCTGGCAGCTTCAGGGAGTTCTAATCTATAAGCAACACCACCAATACGTTTCAGCACTTTATAAGGTCCAAAATATCGCCTACCCAACTTATGATCACGCTGCAAACGTAAAGTAGCCTGTATATAGGGCTTAAGTTTGACAAACACCCAATCACCTACATCAAAGGCTATATCAGTTCGCGACTTGTCCGCCAAAGTTTTCATACGATGTTGAGCCTTCAATAAGTTGTTCTTCAATATTTGAAGGACCTCATCTCGCTGAAGCAAGTAAGACTCCACCACATCGCTAGCAGTGCTCCCCAGTATATACCTAGCAATGATGGGTGGTTCACGCCCATATAAAGCCTGAAAAGGGATCATACCGGTAGAAGTTTGGTAAGAAGTATTATACCAGTATTCAGCCCAAGGTAGCATAGCCACCCACTGAGAAGGCACCCCAGCCACATAGCACCATAAGTATTGTTCCACGCATTTATTGAGAGCCTCGGATTGCTCGTCCGTTTGTGGGTGGTAGGCAATGCTGATAGCCAAAGTTGACCCTTGTAGCCGATTAATCTCTTGCCATAATGAGTAGAGAAAAAGAGGATCACGGTCATCCACAATAGTGTGAGGAGGGCCGTGGAGCCTGATGATCCCCACCACAAAGGTTTCAGCAACAGTGTGAGCTGAAAAGGTGGAAGGAAGTGGTATAAAATGGCCATATTTGGTGAGTCGGCCCACCACAATCATAATAGTGGTCTTTCTTTTGGAACTGGGAAGACAAGTTATGAAATCCATCGCAATGTCTTCAAAAACCTGGTCCAGAATAGGTAAAGGCCGAAGTAGACCCGCTGGATGCAAATGTGAATCCTTCATCTGTTGGCATATCTGACAAGTTGCTACAAATGCATGTATATCCTTCCGCATCTGCTTCCAAAAGAAATTAGAAGCCAATCGATGATAGGTGCGCGCAATTCCTGCATGGACACCAATAGTTGTGGCATGGAATTCAAACATTAGCTTCTATCGAAGTTTAGAATCTGATGGCAACACAAGCCTTCCTTTGTAGAATAACAAGCCATCCTTGAAATGGTAAGTGTTATGTGTCAACTCTCCCTGGCTTAGTGCTTGTTGAATCTTCAGCAATTCGGGATGGATCTTATTCAAGTGTTTCAATTCTTGTTCAAGTGTGAAGGTATTGACTGAAATGACCAACAAGGTAGCATCGGTGTGAAGCGAAAGTGCATCGGCTGCAGAATTATGTCTCCCAGGTCGGTATACAATACGAAAGTCATAGCCCACTAACTTTGTGAGCAATTTTTGTTGTTCTGGAGTTTGTATAGTTTGCGTAGTTAGGTTCCTTAGTGAGTGATGGTCTGTGAAGATGGTAAATTGATGCCCCAATAGATACAGCCTCCACTTACTCACAGCCTGAGTAATGGAAAACATCTCTCTATGATATGTTGAAGCCTTTTGCATCTGTGGACTTAGATTTTGACTAAAATACGCAATGGGGTGACCTCTTTGTGATAAAATAGCACCAATTCCCTACCTTGATGCATCTTTTTCTACGTGAAACTCTTGGCTAAAATCCGGCAAGGTTAGGACAGGTGTGGACCCCAATTTATCCTTCAGAGAATCAAATACTTGATGCTCTATATCAGTCCATCTGAAAGCACCCTTGCGCAACAAATCAGAAAAAGGCCCAGCTATAGCAGCGTAGTGGTGAATGAAACGGCGGTAATAGCCAGCAAGCCCAAGAAAACTATGGACTTCCCTCACCGAGCGAGGAGGAGGCTATTACTGAATAACTTTGATTTTAACAGGGTCTACAGCTAGACCTTGTGCAGACAGAATGTGACCTAAATACTCCACTGAAGTCTGCCCAAACAAACACTTGGAATGTTTGGCCACAAGCTGGTGTTTGCGTAGTAGCTATAATACAATAGCTAGATGCTCCAAGTGGTCACCCCAAGAATGGATATAAACTAAGATGTCGTCAAAGAATACCATCACAAAGTGACGCAGATAGGGACGGAAAACCTCCTTCATAATAGCTTGAAATGTGGAAGGTGCGTTGGTTAGGCCGAAAGGCATTACTAAAAATTTGTAGTGCCCATCGTGGGTGCGGAAAGCCGTCTTAGCCACATCTTCAGGCCTGATCCTGATTTGATGGTATCCTGATAAGAGATCCAGCTTGGAGACATAGTGGGCACCATGTAATTCATCAAACAATTCATCAATAGTTGGAATTGAGAAGCGATCTCGTATAGTGATAGCATTCAAAGCACGATAATCGACAAAAAATCTCCACATGCCATCTTTCTTGTGGACCAATAACACCGGCAAAGAAAAAAGGCTAGCGGTAGGTCTGATCACTCCTTCTTTGAGCATCTCAGCAACTAACTGCTCCATAACTTGCTTTTGAAAATAGGGGTACATGTAGGGCTTCACATTCACAGGTTGTGCCCCGGGTTGAAGGTGTATGCTATGGTCCTGCTCACGCGATGGTGGTAAGCGTGTTGGCTTCTGAAACACATCAGCATAATCGCCTAGGAGACCATCTAAATCAGCAGTTGATGTCCCGACACAAGGAATTTCTTCTGTAACCCTCTCAAGACAAAAGAAAGAGGCAATAGCATATGTGGCCGCCATGCGCCTCAAACTATGCAATTGTATCGGTTGGGCATTTGTTGGACAATCCCCCTGCCAAGTTCTGGTGGTTCCGTCCATGGTAAATTCGAATGTCCTCATCGCATAATCAGTTAGGACTGGCCCTAGAGAGGCTAGCCATGCCACTCCCAATACAACATCGGCTCCGTGGAAATGAAGAACATAAAAATCCTCCACCAAGGTACTCCCCTAAATTTCCAGTGAGTATTGTCGCACCACCCCCTCAGAGCGGAGTCGTTGTCCACTTCCGACCATGAAAAAAATTGGACGGATAGACTCAACAGGGAATCGGAGATGTTTAGCATCTCTATTATGGACACAATTATGTGTACTACCTCCATCGACCAACACTTGTACCGGGGAACCATTAACCTGAGCAGTGAATCGCATAGTGGATGGGGAAATTCCTCCAGTTAATGCATGATACGAAATAGACGACTGCTCTTGCAATTCTAAGCATTGTAGCTCCTCCGCCAGAAAATCATCAGAAACGAAAGAATCCTGGTGATTAGGATCACTTTCGTGCTCATTAGTGAGTAAGAGAAGTTGGGGTGGGGTCTTGCATTTGTGGCCAGTCGTGTATTTTTCTTCGCAATAATAGCACAACCCCCGTTCACAGCGACTCTGCATCTCGGCATGAGATAAGCTTTTGAGGGGTGGGCGATTTTGTGCATTAGGGGCAGTTGAGACGAGAGGATTTGAGGGCCTTAGGGTGAGGGGTGTTGAATTAGGGGTTGGTAATAGGGAAGGAGTTTTGGCAAAAGCAGGTCGGACTGGACCTTTTTCAGCCTGTATCCGTCGTTCGTGGATATGGGCAAAGTCAAGAGTTCCTTCATAACTTTTGGGCTTATGGACCAATACCGAATTCTTAATATCCTCACGAAGCCCAGAAATAAAGAGACGTAACATTCTGCTATCAGTCATGTCGTTGGTTTCGTTTGCAAGTATCTCAAATCTCGCCTGAAAATCAGAAACGGTGGTTGTCTGCCGGAGTTTTTCAAGTCGGCCCTCTGCAGACTCTAGTCCCTTATGATAATAGCGTGTTCGCACCTTCGCAGCAAAATGCTCGCAGTCAACGAGTTGCTTGTTCCGAAACAGCCATCGATACCACTCTAACGCTGATAGAAACTAAGTGTCCACCAAACTGTATAGAGAACTCGGTTCTCTATCAGTTCCCACCTTAAGCAACATACTGTAAAACCAAACAGTAAAGGGACTTGGTCCTCAACCAGTTCCCTCAAAAAATATACACAGAGACAACAAGTAGAAGAGACGCTGGATTTTTACGTGGAAAAATCCCAAATCAAGGGGAAAAAAATCACGACCTACACTGGTAGGATTTCAACTTTACTAACTTGTAATCTCAACTATTACAAGCCACTTTGTAATGACTCTCTTACAAAGACTTCAACACACTAACTTGTAATACACTTATTACAAGCTACTTTGTTACTCACTAGTTACAAAGATTTCAACACACTAACTTGTAATACACATATTACAAGCCACTTTGTTACTCACTAGTTACAAAGACTTTGACTTATGACTACACTAGTCACAACACAAACACGGATGGTTATGATTTTGAGTTTCCTAAAATAAAGCTTCTAAGAAATCAAGAAAGGAGTTACAATAAAGAACAAAACACAAGATTACAACTCAACTAAGGACACACATATACTCATAGTGGAACTGGTCCGTAGTGGAGTTGTCTTATACTCATATTGGAACTTAGAGTAGGTTTTCAAACTTCTTTGAACATCAAGAAAACTTACCTCATCTTCCTCCTTGTCCTCCTCATCGTCATCACATTTGGCCATGAGTGCAAAGATTGACTCATACTCCTTGGCCTCGTTATCTACTGCCATCATGGAATTGTTTCCTGCTTTTGGTTCCTCTTCTGATTCACTAGAGGAGTCTCCCCATGCAGCAAGAGCTTGCTTCACAACATTTTCAGCTGCACTTTTTCGGCTGAATCGTTTGTCAGGAACCTGGTTCCTATTTGCAGTTTTGTCAAAATTGTGCTTGTAAGGCTCCTGTTTCAGGAGTGGATAGTCCTTGATAAAGTGTCCTGGCTTTCCACGCTTGTGACATAGATCATAGTTTCTAGGCTTGCTCGAACTGCCTGTTCTTGGTATGCCACCATTACTTTGAATCATCTTTTGGAATCTTTGAGTGAGATACTCCATGTCGGATTCATCACCACTTGAATCCTTGTTGGAAGCCTTGGGAACCAGGTTATTCTCCTTCCTGGGTTCTCTTCTTTCGATATCCTTATTTCTTTTCATCTCATAAGTTTTGAGATTTCCAATAAGCTCGTCAATAGTCAGCTTCTGCAAGTCTTTGGCTTCAGTGATAGCATTAACCTTGCTCTCCCAGGAACCTGGTAGAACACTAAGTATCTTCCGGACTAGCTTGTTGGTTGGAATGATTTCACCAAGTGAATGAAGCTCATTGATTATGGAGGTGAAGCGGGTATGCATTTCTTGAATGGACTCATCCTCTTTCATTTTAAAGGAGTTCATACTCAGTTGTCAGCATATCTATTTTGGATTGCTTTACCTGAGTAGTCCCTTCGTGAGCGGTTTGAAGAGCTTCCCAGATTTTCTTGGCAGATTCACATGCCGAGATGCGATTATACTCATCTGGTCCAATACCACACACAAGAATCTTCTTCGCCTTGAAGTTCTTCTCAACAGCTTTTCGGTCAGCACCATTATATTCTTTTCTTGTCTTTGGAACAGTGTTTGTTCCCTATCCCACATCCTTCATAGGGACAAAGGGACCAACACAAATCACGTCCCAAAGCTCGGAGTCTTCAGCCATAATGAAGTCATGCATTCTCGTTTTCCACCAATCATAGTATTGGCCATTGAATCTTGGGGGTCTATAGGTTGATTGTCCTTCTTCAAAGTTGGGTGGAGCAGCCATTAGAGATCCTTTCTAGGTGATAACCTTTTAGAAAGAACTTGATCTGATACCAATTGATAGAAACTAAGTGTCCACCAAACTGTATAGAGAACCCGGTTCTCTATCAGTTCTCACCGTAAGCAACAGACTGTAAAACCAAGCAGTAAGGGGACTTGGTCCTCTACCAGTTCCCTCAAAAAAATACACAGAGACAGCAAGTAGAAGAGACGCTGGATTTTTACATGGAAAAATCCCAACTCAAGGGGACAAAAACCATGACCTACACTGGTAGGGTTTCAACTTTACTAACTTGTAATCTCAACTATTACAAGCCATTTTGTAATGACTCTCTTACAAAGACTTCAACACACTAACTTGTAATATACTTATTACAAGCTACCTTGTTACTCACTAGTTACAAAGATTTCAAAACACACTAACTTGTAATACACATGTTACAAGCCACTTTGTTACTCACTAGTTACAAAGACTTTGACTTATGACTACACTAGTCACAACACAAACACGGATGGTTTATGATTTTGAGTTTTCTAAAACAAAGCTTCTAAGAAAGCAAGATAGGAGTTACAATGAAGAAAAAAACACAAGATTACAACTCAACTAAGGACACACATATACTCATGGTGGAACTGGTCCGTAGTGGAGTTGTCTTCTTGTTCTTGACACACTTGAGCCTTCAACAATGGAGCAGATCTTCAATGCTATAAAGAATGTAGTAAATGTCCAAGTGAATATCTTGTTTTTCATCCAACAAGATATTATATCTCAAAGACATCCCAAGAATGATGTCCATACTTTGTTGGTACACTCTACAACCAATAGGAAGTGACTGCTACACTGTTTCTGCACTGTAGTGTGTACAGTTGCAGGCAGTCACTTTCTGCCACTGCTTTCCAGCTGTAGAGTTGACTTGTACTTCTGTCTGGGGAATGTCAAGGGATCAGGTCCCTAATCTGTTCCTAGTGAGTTCGAATGTACACTGCCCAGATTTCTTCGTGCACTGTGCAGGCAGTCACTTTCTGCCACTGCTTTCCAGCTGTAACGTTGACTTGTACTCCTGTCAGGCGAATGTCAAGGGATCAGGTCCCTAGCCTGTTCCTTGTGAGTTCAAATGTACACTGCCCAAATTTCTTGTGAGTCTCTGCTTACTGGTTGTGCTGGTTAGGCATCAGGTCCTTTATCTGGTTCTTTACATAAAAGTTTGTTAGATCATCAAAACAAAATACTAACCCATCAAAGGCATCACCGTCGAGGTAAAACGATGTGATTGTTAGACGTTAGTTCTCAACTATTTTGTAAAAGTCGAAGTATCTCTCCGCTTGAAATATCTAAGCCTCTGGGTTTTCCCCGTGGAAATGTCCTATCTCCACCGATGTCGGTTTATGACGAAGAGGAGGAGCAGTTGTACCATGGTCATCGAAGATATCAATTTTGCGTCCCACCACCTCCATTAACAGAGACCGAATGCCTTCCAGTTCCTTAGCAAAAGTGCTCGTTGCCACTTTAACAGATTTTTCCACAATAGATTTGAGTTTGTGGTCATCCATGGAAGACCGCCGGATGAAAGCACCAATATAATAGTAGCCAAAATCTCCAGTAGTATTAATAGTACTGAACTCAATTACAATCACAATCTGTAGGAATAACTCTCAAGCTACTAACATCAATGAAAATACTGAAAACATGAAATTAAGATAGGCTAGGATAACATAAAGAGGATGGGAAATTAGAAGAAAGAGAAGAGAATGTTGACAATCTTCATAACAATATTTTTCCTACCCTGCAATCTGACTCTCACTATGCTTTATACTCTTTTGCCTAACTAACTCTGTGTATCTTCACGTGAATTTTTACCTCCACTCCAAATGTAATCTCCTAGCCTTTTTGGAGGAATGATTCTTCTAGAACCCTTACGTGGCAACCCCATGTGATTGTCCTTTGTGTCTTCCTTGTAGGCATCCTTGTCAACGACTAATTTATTCACAACAGTTTTTTTAAGGAACATACAAAAGTTAAATATGACAAGTAAAAGGGACCAGAGAAAGTATTGATTTATAACATGTTTGGTCAAGTTTCTAAAATTTGTTTATTTTGAGAAGTGCTTTTTTCAAAAGTGCTTTTCAAATAAGTACTTTTGGTGAGAATCGGTTTGTGTTTGGCGAATTAATTTGAATAAGCACTTTTGAGCAGTAATTAGTGTTTGGCCAAATTTTTGAAAACTGTTTCTAAGTGTATTTTTCTCAGGAAAGTGCTTTTGGAGAAAAACTACATTTTTCTGCGTCTCAAAAACTGCTTATGCTTCTCCTAAAAACATTTTCTTTCCTTCTAAAAGTTTGGTCAGACACCTCAATTTTTTGCCAAAAACACTTTAGCCCAAGAAAAAGCTTGGTCAAACAGACTATTAATTAAGATTTGCTCGGACTATCTTAAGTCAAACAAATATACTTCGTCCATTCATGATTGACTAGGCACATCCCTTAATAAATAGTTAATAATATAATAAACTTACTATATCGCCCCTAATTATTACTTTGAAAAACTAATTTTGTCTATTACAAATTCAAAATATTAGGAATTGATGAGGGTAAAGTAAGCATAAAATGATAAGTTATCTCTTGGTCTTCAAGCCGGACAAGTAAAAATAAACATTTTTTTTATGACAGTGGAAAAATAAATATAAACGAATGACGCAAAGGCGGATTTAAGATTATAATTTTATAGGTCCTAACATTTGAAGTCTTTAGCGTTGAACACATTATATTTTAAAATTATGTATTTATATATACTATTTATTGTAAATTTAGTGATTTTGATATATAAATTTGTGCTTTGTATCAAAAGTACTAGGTTCAGTTGAACCTAGTAGGGAGTTCGGAACCAAACAGTTGTTCTTTTGGACTCAAAGAACCAAAATGTATGGGGGGGAGGGGGAATTTGGTGGACATTTTATATAACGCCCTTTTAAAGGGCGCTATACCTTAACAGTCTCTCCCTAGTTAAGTATCGCCCTTTTAAAAGGCGTTATATATATATATATATATATATACATATATATATATATATACATATATATATATATATATATATATATGTATATACATATATATGTATATACATATATATGTATATACATATATATGTATATATATATATATATGTATATATATTATGTGGGCCACTAATAATTCTTCTGGGCTAACTGACATAACAATAGTTCAACTGGGTATCGCGCCCTTATTTAAGGCGTTATACCTCAAATAATTGTTCTCCCAACCCCCCAACCCCCGAACTTGTTTTTGCCTTATTTAAAGTGGTTAAGAATTTTATAAAAATCCATTCATAAATATTCTCAAGTCTTCTGAAATACTTCTTCGTTAAGTTGTTTTGCATTTTATTGTTTCATACATATTTGGTGAACATATTTCGTTGATCATAAAATATTTTTGCCATATTTAAAGATGAAATGGTGAAAAAAGATCAACGTTATAAATGATTCAATGATATACTATTGCAAATTTTAACATACTATTACTAATTACCATAGTATTTATTTATATTAAGCAAACATTATTATACAATAAGAAATAGTTTGATTTTTTTTTTTTTTGAATCGTACTGCATAACAATTAATGAAAGATTTTAATAAAGTTTCATATTAAATAAATTTTCTGTGAATAGCAATAAAGTATTTTATATCTATTCATCAGAATAATATAATTAATAGTATATTAATATATTTATTTTTTGATATAAAAGATAATAAGAATTATTTTTTTCATAAATACACATACATAACACTAGATATTTGAAATGAAGTGATAATAATTGATATTACTTAACATCACTGGAGACAATTTTTTCCCAATAACATCTGATAAATACAACTTTATAAATATTTAAAACCTCATGCTAGTTTTCTAACAATTTGTCTTGCTATCACGTGTTATCAGGCTCCCTTCACTTTCTTTAGCCGAGGATCATTTCGGAAACAATCTCTCTACCCTTCTAAGGTAAGGTTGCGTACATCCTGCTCTCCCCAGACCCAACATGGTGGGAATATACTGGGTAGTAGTTGTTGTCTTATACATATGAATCATTATTGCAATGTCAATTAGTATATAAAAATTGATTTGAGCTAATGTATTTTTATGATATGGGATCGGGCTACACGCCGCAGTATGTTATTGATAGGCCGAGTGCCAGAGTGATATTATGTTTAATATTATTAGTTTATTTGAAAAAATTCCCTTAATAATGAAGTATTGTTTAACGTAAGCCAGGTATGAATATAACTAATGATAACAAAAATAATAAATGCATGTCATATAGAAAGTATCATGTAAAATATAAAAAAATTATTTATTTTAAAAATTAAAGAAATAAATACTAACATTGATGAAAAAATAATATTATACATGAAATAAAAACATCATAAAAATGCTAGTAATTAAATTAGCCAGTTAAGCCCGGAAGAATTGTTGATGGGCACACATAGAGTCCGTTTGGAATAGCTGATTTGAAGTAGATGATAAGCATTAGGAGCTGAAAAGCACTTTTAAGTTCTGAAATTGATTTAACAAATAAGCAGTTACGTGTTTGGATACAAGTGCTAAAATTGATAATAAGTTGCTACAGTATTTTATAAAAAAGTGTTGATAAGCTCTCTTTCTGTTAAAATGACTTAAATAACCTTAGAACTGGTTACACTTATAAGCGCGTAATTTCTTCAAAATTTTAGATTCCAGATCGATTCAAATACAAAATATTCTATTTTTTATTTTATTTTAAATACAATTGTGCTTAAATAAGATAATTTTTATGATAAATATAATTTATGTTATGTTAAGCATATAATCATAAGTTATAATAATTAATAAATTGACAAAAGTTTCTCAGTAAAAAATAAACTTAAATAGGACAAAATATTTGAAGAGAAACAAACATTATCTTCATCATCACAACACTTAGAAAGCAATACACTAAAAAATTGATATGTCCTCATTTATTACATACAGTTCAAAGAGTAATACACAATTGCATTGATATAAATATGCAAAGGAATAGAGAATTCGCTTATCTTAAATAGTCAATGAGAATTGTAGACTTGAAGGGGGAGGGGGCTATAGGTTGAAAAAATATTTGAGGCAGTGATTATCGATGTAAGAGTTTTATTCTAAAAAGAAATATTTTAAGGATAAAATAGTAAAATTTGGTCAAACTTAAAGTGCTTATAAGCTAAAAATTCATAAGTTGAGGGTGACCACCTTATGACTTTTGGCTTAATTTTGACTTATAAGCACTTTTAACTTTACCAAACGCGTAGATAAGCCGAAAAGTGCTTATAAGCTAGTTTGACCAGCTTATAAGCTTATCCAAACACCCTCATAATATATATATATATATATATATATATATATATATATTATGAGGNCCAAGAGGGATTTATATATATATAGCATCTTTCAAAAAGGCTTTATATATATAGCGCCTTTTAAAAGGACGCTATAATTAACTGGGAAAACAGCTGTTAATGTATAACGCCCTTTAAAAGCGCGTCGTCTATAAAATGGTCATCAGATTTTTTTCCCACGCATTTTAGTTCATTAAATCCAAAAAAATTACATTTTAGTTTCGGACGCACCTAGTAGGTTTATGCTGCAAAAACTGCACAAGGCGCCTTATTTGGTCGCCCCCTTTTAACCTATACCCATATTTTTAAAGTTATTTAACTTATACCCTAATTTCTACAACTCCAGGCGCCTCCTTCCTAATACCTGTGCAAAACTTCAGCTTATTTAGTGCTGAAGTTTTTACAAATGAACTGAATAACTTCAGCATCTTCTGCTGAAGTTTTTGAAAAAACTTTATTGCAAAACTAAACTTCAGCTTATTTAGTGCTAAAGTTTTTACAAATGAACTAAATAACTTCAGCATCTTCTGCTAAAGTTTTTGAAAAAGCTTTATGACAAAACTAATGAATCCAGGACAAAACTTCAGCTTATTTAGTGCTGAAGTTTTTACAAATGAACTAAATAACTTCAGCAGTTCTGTTGAAGTTTTTGAAAAAGCTTTATGACAAAACTAATTAATCCAGGACAAAACTTCAGCTTATTTGGTGCTGAAGTTCTTACAAATGAACTAAATAACTTCAGCACTTCTGATGAAATTTTTGAAAAAGCTTTATGATAAAACTAATTAATCCAGAACAAAACTTCAGTTTATTTAGTGCTGAAGTTTTTACAAATGAAGTTGTAAAAATTAGGGTATAGGTTAAATGGGGGCGACCAAATAGGGCGCCCGCGCAATTTTTACGTGTGATTGCCTTTGTTACTTCATGCTCGTATACCTGAAGTTTATGTGAAAAGTGGTACGCTTGCAAAAAAAAATTCCAAAGCGGGTATAAGTTAAAACGTGACCCCAAAAGCGAGTATAGATGCAAAAGTCCCGTTTATGTTGCATCCGCCCCTGAATTGGATGGGGTATTTAATTGGGAGAATGACACAGTTACCCACAAAAATAAAACTATTTACCCTTGTCTACCTATTTGTTTCCTACCCATCAAACTAATTACATCTCCTACCCATAATAATTTTTGTGGGAAATTTTTTCTTTTTCTCTAATTCTTTTTTATTTCTATGTTTCTTTTCTTTTCTTTTTCCTTTTTTTCTTTCTTTTCTCCTTTTCTTTTTTCTCGTTTTCTTCTTATTTTTTTCTTTTTTCCTTTTCTAATTTCATTTAACTCCTTGTTTTATATTCTTTTTCTCTTCATAATTCAATTTCTTTATTGTTTTCACTATTTTTTATTATTCTGTTTTATACAATAAGAAAATATAACTGGTAAATATTTGTTCACTTTTTTTTAATATAACAAGTATAATATACCTTTTGTTTTTTCTTTCTCATTTTTTAAATTCAATTATTAAACCGAAGTAATATCAATTGTCACTTGATCTAATTCACTGAATATCACACTGACTACTGTTGAGCATCATAAATTACATAATCAGATTTTAAGAATCAACACGTGATTGCCATGCAAAATTTGATCTTCTTCCCTACAAATATCAGTACACACTCTACCATTAACAGTAATATAACCAGTTATAAAGTAAGAAAATGTAATCTACAAAAAACAAATCTCCATATATAGTATATATGTATACCAACAGAGCATATGATTTCTCTACAATATTGCTACAACTATCTGCGACTACACTACTGTACCAAAACATTAAAGGACGCAATAAAAGTATGAGAAAATTACATGCTCGTATTGCAAGCTAAATATTCGCAAAACAACTTGCTCATTCTGTATACTAACAGGGGTATATAGTTGTATGGGGTCGTTCCAATAATTGCCTATGACTATAAAAACTATTACATAATACACATAATTTATGTCCATCGGCACACAAGAATTCCAGCACTGCAAATCATATTCATATAAATAATTTCATAATATAATTCACTTAAAATGCAACTAAAACAACCAAAACAATGTTCAAACTACCATATGATACCAATATGGCATACAGTTTTGCTGGTTAATTACTGGCAACTATATGGCTATACTATTGTTACATAACGCGCATGCACAGAGAGAAAAATAAAAAAAATAGTGTACCACATATTAATTTAATAAAGTATTTCAAGTTATTGTACTATATTACTATTATTAAAAAATCAAATATTGTACCAATTAATTGCAACTAATACAACCAAAAAATGATTCAACTAGCATATGATACCAATATAGTATATAGCTATACTAATAGGGTATATAGTTTGAATGAATTGTATACCAAAATGGTATATTTGTATGTCATTTGAGTATACAATACAAATTCGTCTTCTTCTCTGGTTCAATTATATTTCAACCCAAATTTCTAAAATTTACTACAAATTTTCTACCAAATTGACTAAAACTTTAGCGACAATCTCCAATCAACTTTCCAAACAAACCCATGCAGGATCAGATCAAAATAATTAAAAACTCAAACGGACCAAGTTATGAGTTTCAAGCTTCAAGGTCCTTCAATGGTGGATTTAAATTTTTGTACAATAAATCTCCAAAAATCAGCATCAAATGTACAATCTACACATCAAAGAACAACAACTAACGAATTTCAATAGTAAAACACTATAAAAAATCAGATCTGGCATTTTGAACTCATTCATATGGAGTTTCAATTATTTTTTTCCAGATTTGAAATTACATCCATTTCAAGATATTATAAGGGAAATGGAAAAATAATTTTGTAAGAACAAATTACAAGTAAGTCAAGAAGTAGCAAACAAGAAAATAATTCAAGGATCAGGAGTTACATCTATTCATCCAAATTTTTTTACTCCTATAGAGTCATCAACTACCTACTAGGGGTAACCTGAAGTTGTGCCCTCGTCCAAATTTTCAGTGTTGAAAGAAGATTTATTTTAATAGAATAAGTGAATAACTGGGTAAATAGTTTGGACTGTATAAATAGAAGTAATAAATAATTTAAATCTGGACATTAAAGAATAAATAATTTAAAATTAATGAACATAAGGTGAGATTTTCTCGATTTAATTTGCACATTAGGGCTCAAAGGCAGAGGCGGACCCAGGATTTAAGCCTTACGGGGGCACCATTGTTTTTAGTATGCCGATCA
>ML280219.1:4356-17595 GCA_005239495.1 Nicotiana undulata
AAAATCGGACCTCAAATGGTCCTCCAATTCCCCCATTCTTCCTCTCTTAAACCCAAGCCCTAACCACCATTTTTCTACTGTTTTTACCCATGATTTCAACATAAAAATCAGTCTTAATGCACAACATAACGAGTTTTGAGTCCAAGAAACTTACCTCCTTGAAGAAACAACGAAATCCCTCTTCAACTGCCTTCAAAACCTCCAACCCGTGTGTAAAAATGGTGAAAGAGAACAAATTTCGCGAAGGCTACCTTTTTATAGTTCTGCCCAGGCATTTCCGCAACAGCGGTAAATTACTCTCACCTGCGACTCCGCAGGCGCGACATTTCAACCGCACCTGCAGAAGTCACTTAAACGCCCAAGCTCCGCGCCTGCGATCGCTTTACCGCAACGGCGGGCCCGCAGGGGCGACTCATTGACCGCGCCTGCGATCCTTCACTCAACACTCAGAGTCCGCGCCTGCGACCCCATCCTCCCGCACCTGCGACCTCGCAGGTGCGACCTTCCTTCCGCCCTTTTGATGAATTTCCGCCCCTGTGCCTTCACTCTCGCGCCTGCGATGTCCGCACCTGCGGCCCAAGCATCGCAGGTGCGATCACACCAGCAGTAGCAGCTTCAGCTGCATTTCAAGTCCCAATTTCTCCGTTTAACATCCGAAATCAAACCCGAGCCCCTAGGGACCCCAACCAAACTTACCAACATATCAAACATTGTTATGCAAACTTAGTCGAGCCATTAAAACACCAAAAACAACATCAAACCCATAAATTCTCATCNAACCAAACCATCTCCAAATGACCTGAAATTTTGCGGGCAAGTCCAAAATGACCTAAAGAAGCTACAACAACTCTCGGAATCTCATTTCGACCCTCGGATCAAAATCTCGCCTATCAACCAGAATTCGCCAAAATACTAACTTCGCCAATTCAAGCCTAATTCTACACCGGGCACCCTAAAAATATTCTGAACACACTCCTAAGTTCCAAATCACCTAACGAAGCTATCTGAACCATAAAACCAGCATTCCGAGGTCGTTCACCAATAAGTCAACTCCGGGTTGACTTTTCAAACTCTAAAGCTCTTGTTAGAGACTATGTGTCTCAATCCACTCTATTTTCGCTCCGAACCCGAACCAACCAACCCCGACACTTCGTGAACAGTCTAAACGAGCTACTACAAGACATAAATGAAGGAATAGATGCGTATACTGCGTAACGACGGACTGGGTCGTTACATTAGGACTACTATCCTAAAAGGGATGTTTCTAGGTATACCCTCAAGTTTTAAGGGTAAAAATGCTAAGGCGACATATAATAAACAAGTAGGACTTGCAAGTAAGGGAAATCATGTAAAGTAGATAGAGGCTCAAGTATTCATCCACATGTATTGCACATAAACAGCATGCCTCATACACAAATTAAGGTCCAGATTCAGTTCTTAAGCATGGTGTCTAAATGACAATAGCAGGATCAAACTTGTCACATAACTCAGAAGTCCTAGTCATGGCTTGCCTACTAATTTTAACATGCTGGTGATTAAACAGTATTCATGACAGAAATGCATTCCAGTTTTAAATAGCTTTAATTACCTAAGGCTTGCCTAGGCGTGGCATAATATTCAATTGTTTTTGTTTTTTAAAATGCAGGAGTTGTTTTTACCTAAATCATGTTGTTCTAGGTTTTGCAAGAAATTCAGAATTATTTGTCAGTTTACAACATAAGGGGAAACTGTTTTATACCCTTTTTCGTACATCAGTAGTCTAATTAGGGGTGACTGAGGAAGCATGCATGATTTTAGATGTGGATTCCTAAAGCAGGATTTCTAAATGTTCAACATGGTTTCAGAATATGCAAGATTCCTAAGACATGGTTTCTAAATGCACACAAAAGATTACTGAGTTGTTAACCAGAATTTATATAGCGACGGTGTTCATTAGTTGTCCTAGAAGCAGGATTTCTATATGATAAATACATATGCATGTCAATTGAGATGTTGAAACAGTAACCCTAAGAGCATGGTATCTAGTGCAAATAGCAAATTTATAAAGGCAGGGTTTTCATGTAAGTAGCCTTTGTTGATGTTGTTTATTAATCCTAAGAGCAATATTTCTAAGTGATCACCATAAGCACAAACGGCAGTAGATATGGAACCCTAGGAACATGATATCTAATATGACATGGATGCACATATAAAGTCCTAAGACATGTTATCTACCCATCGACAATGTAAAGCTACCCTCCCCATTTCACTAGCCAACCCCAATATTCTTTTACAATAAATTATTACAGACCATGGATCATGAATTACATAATTGAAATAGAGAAAAAATAAGAAGCTATTCTGTAGGGAGCCTGCAGATAGGCCCAAGTCCTCCAGAACCTCATTGCCATATGGTATTTCACAACTTTTCTCATAATTCGGGTGTGTATAAGTTCCCTAAGGACCTCAAGGGCTCCCAGGCAATGCTCACACCAAGATCTCATAGTCATAGTAGAGTAAGTGCAGTGTGGAAATGCTAGCCTCAGTGGGTCAGAGTTCAGAGAGAGCTCAAGGGTCCCAAATCAGTGCTCACACTAAGGGGGCAGAACTTAAGGGTCTAAGAATAAAGTGAAGTGCAGGATGTGATTTGAAAAGAGTTAAGCAGGAAAACAGCTTTTGAAAATAACTTGTTTGAAATAAGCTTTGAAGAATAATAGCAGGATTTGTTTAGTGAACAAAAGTTTGAAAGGGAAGAGGGTAAGACAATCAGAATCTTAGGGTCAGAATAGTACACGCAGAACAAGAAATAAGAACCAAACAAGTTTAACACTCACAAGCAGGGACTGGGGGGTAGGGGACACATAAGGCACATAAAAAACACATAATGACATAATCACACATAGGTTTAAGAGTTCATAGGATTAAGGAATTAGTCATACAGCTAATAGCACAGACAGAAGGCATAGATTTCAGAACAGGCAAGTGAGAACATAGTTATACTAGACATGATAGAATCAGAATTACTTAGGGGTCTTAGGCAACTTAGCAAGCATATTGGACCAAAACCTCATCAGAACAAGTGAGGCAAGCAATCAAGCATGGAACGGAATCAGGTTGAAACATACTAGAGAAAGAAACGTGCAGATCCTTAGTCATGCTAGTCATAAGTTAGACAGGATAGAGTTAAATAGGGTAGTACACGCATGCTAGATAAAATAGTTAGTACATCAATTACACATTACACGGCCAAATAGTAGACAGGAACAAGACAGGAAATCATTGAATTGAAGCAATAGCAGAGCACATAGAGTTTTGGGACTTGAAATTAAATCAGGACATACCAGTTAAGGAGAGAAAAAACACCGAATATAGGGTTGTTGTGGTGTAATAACTAGCCTTGGCTTCCAGCCGGCTAGTTCAATGAGAGTATCAAGTAACAAGAAGGAGCAGAGAGCTTTTAAGTATGAGAGATAGTTTTTGAACCCAAGTGTTTGCGTTTGTGTTAGTGAAAGACTAGAGTATTTATAGTTGAAAACAGGTAGTAAAATAAGGTAAGAATCATAGTAGCATGGTAATTAAGGAACTCAGAATCAATCGGTCAGCTATCAAGGCAAGTACTCCCTTAAGTTAAGGGAATTTAATTCAAACGGGAAGAACCAGTATCACATAAGGCAAGAGAAAATCAGTACATGACTAGTAAGGAAAGAATCAAGGCTCAGTAAGCATAAAGTAGTCAATTAGGACTAAGTTCAGAAAACTCCAATTAAGGAATGATTCAGTAAAAAATAAAGTACTACAACAAATAAGGTAATGGTATCAGTTAATTTAAACAGACGAGTAGAATTCTAGGGTTTTAAGAGAAAACCTTTCAATCAAACCACCAAATAAGGAAAGCAGAACCAAATCAAGAGAGGGTTATGATTCTATACTTCAACATATAAATAGGGAAGGACAAACAGTCGTAGGAAACAGGCAAGGTCAGCAATATTGACAGAAAGAGGCAAGAGATGAACAAATACAGATGAATACAATCACACAGAGGTGATACAAGTAGGCTAAAGACTCAGTAAAAACCCATTCTAAGCATGGTAACCACAGAAACTTAACAAGAGTCAAGTAGTCACGCTAACACACAGAACCAAAACAAAGAAGATCTAAAACTTAGGGCTTTTAACAGAGGCGAGTCGAAAAAGCAGTAAGAACATAGAATCAGTCAAGATATGCAAGGAAAAGATTTAAACATAAAGAAAATCAATTTAAACAAGTGTGGAAGAACTCTGAGAAACCCTAACTTTAAATAAAGTGAAAACGGCTTAAATTTGATGATTATTCAAAAGAAGTTTGAGAATAGTGTAAAACGTAGAAAGAAACATACTTAAATCGTTAAAAAAATAGCACATATCTAAGAGATTCAAACAAAAGCTAGGGTTTCAAAGGAAACCCAAATAGAAACGGAAGAACCTGCTATAAACTTCACAGATCGTAGCAAATATGGTGTGATTTTGCCCAAAATCACACTGGAGAAGTCATGAACAACCAAAATAGCAACCCTAGACACGAGTTGGCATGGCCCAGGGCCCTTGAAGGCCTTAGAGATGATGAGCAAGGCGAGGGGGGGAAACCATTGGAGGCTTTGGGTTGAAAGGTGGTCGCCGGAGAGGGAGGCAGTGGTTGAAGAAGGCTAGGGTTAGGTTGAGAGAAGAGAGGATATGAGAGAGTTTGAGGGCGGCGGAATCTCAAAAATGAGATAGGGTTAGTGGTCTTTAGGATTAAAAAGGAAAGGGCTCGTTTGGACAGTTGATCTAGGAGATCAACGGTCAGGACTAGACCGGGTAGATGAGTTCCGGGTTTGGGTAGGAGTTTATAGAGTCTGGGTAGGAAATTGGTCTAGGAGTGGGTTCAATTTGGGCTATAATTGAAAGCCAAATTTGGCTATGATTTAAATAGCCAAAATCCCTATTTTAATTTTAATAAAATAATAAATAGTTTTCTGAAAATCATTTTTCTATACCAAAACGATTAAAATGTATAATTATCATTTTAAAAATATAGGGGCCAATTTTACACGTATAAGATATAATTATACCTTAAAATGGGCTAACATTGCAATTATATGCAATCTAGCTTGAAAAATACCAAATGTAATTATAAAAATGCATAAAATTATATTAATTATATTTTGGTATAAGTATAGAAATTAAATGAATAAATCATCATAAAAATAATTTTGTAAATAATTATTGTGGATTTTATGAATAAAAAGGGAGGAAATAAATCAATTTAAACCCTTAAAATTATGGGAAAATTATAAAAATCTTGTGCATGCTTATATATGCCATTTTGAAGGTATTTACACATATTTAAAATCTATAAAAAAAATTGGGTATCAACACCCGTGTCTATTATTTCTGATCCGGGTACGCAGTTTACTTCGCTCTTTCAGAGAGCAGTTCAGCGTGAGTTGAGTACCCGGGAAGAGTTAAGTACAACATTTCACCCCCGGATTGACGGGCAGTCCGAGCGTACTATTCAGATATTGGAGGATATGCTCCACACTTGTGTTTTTGACTTTGGAGGTTCATGGGATCAGTTCTTGCCGTTAGCGGAGTTTGCTTATAATAATAGTTATCAGTCGATCATTCAGATGGCTCCTTATGAGGCGTGATATGGTAGATGGTGCAGATCGCCAGTTGGATGGTTTGAGCCGGGAGAGGCTCGGTTATTGGGTACAGACTTAGTTCAGGAGGCCTTAGATAAGGTCAAGATTATTCAGGAGAGACTTCATGCAGCTCAGTCTAGGAAAAAACTTTATGCAGATCGTAAGGTTTGTGATGTGGCATTCATGGTGGGAGAGAGAGTATTGCTTCGCGTGTCGCCCATGAAGGGTGTTATGAGATTTGGGAAGAAGGGTAAGTTGAGCCCTAGGTATATCGGGCCGTTTGAGATTCTTGATAGAGCGGGGGAGGTAGCTTATAGACTTGCGTTGCCTTCAGTGTTATCCTCAGTTCATCCGGTATTTCACGCGTCTATGCTCTGGAAATATCATGGTGACCCGTCCCACGTGTTAGATTTCATCTCTGTCCAATTGGACAAAGACTTGACTTATGAGGAGGAGTCGGTAGCCATTTTAGACCGGCAAGTTTGTCAGTTGAAGTCTAAGAGTTATCCTTCAGTCCGAGTGTAGTGGAAAGGCTAGCCCATTGAGGCAGCTACTTGGGAGTCCGAGTCGGACATGCAGAGTAAATATCACACTTGTTTGCAAATTCAGGTAATCTTCTATGTCTGTTCGAGGACGAACGTTTGATTTAGAGGTGGAGATTGTGATGACCCAAGGGGTCATTTTATGAAGTTAGACTCCGTTCTAGGCTTAATAGCCCTAAAAAGGTTAATTTTAAATACCTCGATTTGCGTACGCAGTTCAGGCGTGAAACCGGAAAGCTTTTATGTGAAAATGTAAGAAATAATAATTTTTAGAACTAAAAATTTGGTTTTAGTTGACTTGAGTTAACATTTTGATTAAACGGACTCAGATCTGTGTTTCGACAATACCGGGAGGTCCGCAGTAAAGAAATGAATTAACAGTTAAAACCATTGTCGGACCCGTATTTTGGTTCCAAAGCTGGATACATGTTTGTTATGATATTTAAGCCTTGTCTGCAAAATTTGGTGAGACTTGAAATTTATTTGACGTGATTCGGACGTCCGATTGAGAAATAGTGAAACTGAAGTGTTCTTGAGAAAAAATGATGAGTTTTGAGGTTTAATTCATAGTTTTACATGTTATTTTCATGATTTGATCGCACGAGCAAGTCCGTATGATATTTTTAGACTTGCGTGCATGTTTGGTTTAGAGCCCCGAGGGATCGGGTGAGTTTCGAATATGTTTGGGTTGTGTTGCGCTCGTTCTTTCTTATGTTTCGATGTCATTTTTTCAAGCATAAATGATATCATATTGAAAAAATTAGCTCATATTTGTGTTTTGAATGAAGTATTAGATCTGTATCGTAATTACGGACCCGTAACAAAAAGAACATCGAATTTGAACATCGTATGACAATTTTATGGGCATTTTACTAAGATTGCCAGATTTTCAGGTTAATTACAAAATTACCACTGACAGCGTATTAAAAATCTGCATTATTTGCAAATATTAAAACATACATATCTCTTTCATTATAAGGTCAAATTGAGTGATTCAAAACCTTAAATTGATTAGAATTTCACAAGGAATCCATTGGAGACATAAAACGAGGCAGAATAGCTGGCAAAAAAACATATATAAAACGGGCAGACTTCTTCTTCTTCTTTTTCAAATTTTCGAACCCCACAGCCCTAGAAATGAATTTCTTCACCAAATATCATCCTCAAGTCATAGATTCGAGCAAGATTCTAAAGGAAAAGCTGTAATTGAGCAGTGAGTGGCCTGCGAAATAGAGGTAAGTGTTTGGTCTAACTTTGACTTGAAGGAATAGGAATCCCCACTTGTTTGCTATGTGAAATGCATGGGCGTGGTGTATAGGTGATGTGACGAGTATCTATGCACCACCCAATTTGCCTGATAAACATGATTCCTTTCCCGTTCCCAACTTAGTTGATGTTTGCCTTAATTGTTCTTTGTTCATTATTGTTTCTATGACTAGTAGGTTTTGTTATTTTGTTGTTAAATGTTACTGTGGTTATTTTGAAAAGAGTATTGGTGGTTTATTTGGTTCCCTTGTGGTAAAAAATGGTTGAGTAGTTTGGCATTATTTTTACGATATATATATATATATATATATATATATATATATATATATATATATATATATATATATNACGGTGTTTACATATATTCTGGTTGGTTTTATTGTGAAATGATATTGGTTGCTTACGAGCTATACTGTTTTCTGTTTGAAATTGTGGAAATAAAAGTATTGTGAAAGGCTTGGCCTGAATTGTGAAATTTATGGATAAATTGATATGATATGTCTGGCGGGAGCGGGTTGCACGCCGCAACAAGGAGTAATAAGGGTGGACAAGTGGGATCGGGTTGCACGCCGCAACATGAGTAATAAGGGTGATATATTTAGGGAGGAGCAATAAGGGTGGACAGGTGCGAGCGGGTTGCACGCCGCAACAAGGAGCGATAAGAGAGGACATTTATATTTTTTTTATTGATTTTCAAAGAAAAACAAAGATTTGAAAACTTACTAGTTTATATTACTATTTTCATATTTTGGCACTAGTTTTATTTAAAGTTAAAGTTTGGAAAGTTGGAAACTTATTTGAGAATTGGTTATGGCTGAAGTCTGGAAAAGGCGGCTGAGTTATTTCATTGTTGTTGCAATACTTAATTATTTGTTTAGGTTTCCTTCTTGCTTTATATTTATGGTCTCGTTTATATTTTCTTGTTCGTGTAGAATTGTTTTATTGCGTTATTTTATATATTATTGTCACAGGTTATATGTTGTTAATGCCCCGCCGTAGCCTCGTCACTACTTCGTCGGTTAGGCTCGGCACTTACTCAGTACATGGGGTCAGTTGTACTGATACTACACTCTGCACTCTTTTGTGCAGATCCAGGTATCGACCAGCAATAGAGATATTTAGAACGACTATTCATTTATTCGGAGACACGAGGTATATCTGCCGGCGTTCGCAGATCCCGAGAGTCTTCTCATATTTTTATAAAATTGTTTTATTATATTCAGAACAATTATATTATTTCTTTCAGTCCATTATTTGTAGTATTCTTTAGTAGTTCGTGAATTGTGACACCAGACCCTGGGGTAGTTCTAGAGTTACTTATATAATTAGTTTGTGGCTCGATTTATTTAAGTGCTTATTATTTTATGTTTGGAATTATACATTGAAAGTCAGTAGCTTAAGTTTATTTTATAATTGTTTATTATGTTTAAATGGACAATCAAAAGTAAATAGCTAATCGAACTCTAACATTGGATTGCCTAGCAAGTGTGGTGTTAGGCGCCATCACGATCCCTAAGGTTGGGAATTTGGGCCGTGACATAAGGTTAGGCCAAACACTTACCTCGACTTCCACGACCGAAATCAAGCCCCAATCACCGCTTTTGCTTTTGAACTCGACTCTAAATCAATTGTATCTAGACATAATTGACTCAATAACATCAATAAACGCCAAATAATTCAATTTCAATGCTTAATTATAAGTTTCCTATCATTCTTCTCAAAAATCCGAAAATCGACCCTAGGCCTGCTTTGTCCAAACACGAGGTTCATACCAAAACACGATCACCCATTTACCCACGATCCCGAATATGTAATTAGTTTCGAAATCCGACCCCAAAACGAGGTCTAATTCCCAATTAATCAAAAAGCCCTAACTCTATACAAATCCCTAATTTTCTACCCTTAAACTCATGTTTTAGGCCTAGAAATCTAACGAGTGTTGATAAAAATTGAAGGAAATGAATCTAAGATTACATACCTACGAATTTGTGGTGAAGTTTTCTTGCAAAAATTGCCTAAGATGGAGTGAAGAAGAAGGAGTTATGAAATTTGGGTTAAATCCCGTATGTGTTCTGTTTTTAAAAAAATCACTGGGCGAATTTGCCCTATGCGTTCGCGGTCTAACTTATGCGTTCGCACAGTTTGTCACTTATTACCCTCCGCGTTCATGACCAATACGGTGCGTTCGCATAAATCTAACGCTACCCAGCCCCCAGACCCCTCAAACTCTGTGCGTTCGCGGCCCCATGGTGCGTTCGCATAGAGTTATAAATTACCCTGCCCCCAGTCCCTCACTACTTTGTGCTTTCGCACCCCCTTGAGTGCGTTCGCATAGAGTCAACGAACCCCCTTCTAGATCCTATGTTGTGCGTTCGCGGTCAAACCTATGCATTCGCATAGCACAAAATCTCAGACACCAGCAACTGACCAAAACACTAGAATTTTCAAGCCTAAAAATGCTCTGACGCCTATCTGAAACTCACTCGAGCCCTCGGGGATCCAAACCAAATATGCACACAACCTCAAAAACATCCTACGAACTCATTCGTGCGATCAAATCACCAAAATAACATCATAAACAACGAATTTAACCTCAAAATCAATGAAAATTTCCAAAACTTCTAAAACATCAAACTTTGCATTTACGGGTTCGAATCACGTCAAATGACTTACATTTCTTACCAAACTTTACATACATGCCATAAATATTATATCGAACCTGTACCGAGCTCCAGAATCAAAATACGGGCCCGATACCACAAATTTCACATATAATTACACTTTCAAAAATCCTTTATATTTTCAGAAAAAATAATTTCTTTCAAAAATTCATTTCTCGGGCTTGGGACCTCGGAATTCAATTTCGGGCATACGTCCAAGTCCCATATTTTCCTACAGACCCTCCGGGACCGTCAAATCACGGGTTCGGGTCCGTTTACCAAAAATATTGACCAAGGGATCAGGTCCCTCAGCTGTTCCTTGTGAGTTCAACAGTACACTGTCCAGATTTCTTAAGTTTAAGCTGGCTGGTTGTGTTGGTTACACATCAGGTCCTTTATCTGGTTCTTGACATGAAAGTTTGTTAGATCATCAAAACGGAATACAAGCCCATCATCTTATATATTGACTTTTATTGAAATGAATAATCTTTTTTTCTAGGTAGATTTTGTTTAGAATACTTGTATACCAAGTTTTCAGATCCAACTGAGCCTTGGCGTGTTTATCCTAATTGACCTGTTAAATTTTGTAGTTTTCTAATTTTTATTTAAGAGAATATAGTAAACAAAATAAGTTGATTAGACAATCTGATATTGAAAAAGTGACAACTACATCTTATAATTTTATTGTACGCACCAGAATAATATTTTTTATATAACGAGGAAACACAGGCAAAAATAATGTGGATATATAAAATTTTGTCAACTCTTTGTACGTTGTAACAATGTTTTCATTTCATAAATATACTTTATTATAATCTATTTAAATGTGACTTTTATGCCCTTCTCATCAGATATTTATAACTAAACAATACCATCTTTTAAGATCTTTAAATTAAATTTCCAAACATATGGATACGATATACATGATCATAAGTAAATAAATTAGTTAGAAGTGAACAAAAAAAGTTGACTTAGTAATTTATCTTTGCCTTTTCCGACCATCTTTTATTTTTTTACAAAAAACTATTACAAATTTCAATAATATCAAATCGCTATAATTATAATATAGTATACGCACAAATAAAGTTTCTCGTAATTAAAGATATCATGTAAAATAAAATAATGAAGAATTCTATACTAATGTTTGTAGACATTTATTCAGAATTGAATACCAAAGATTAGATAAGTTTACCACGTCCCCTTTTTATGCGATACTTTTATTATTGACTTTGTGCCAAATATAATGACATTTTTCTTTAGAGGAAAATTAATCTTAAAGTTTTCAATTTAGCCTTAATATGATTATTAAAATACCAACATATATATATATAATATTTTTTGGACACAAATTTCTTTACTTACATATCTTAATCTCATTAAGTGTATATTTTAGTAAGATATCTAATTTATATGTTCGATCAGAATATAAGACAACATCAAAGTACTCCCTCCATCTTATAAATTTCCATGTTAATTGTGTTGAAGCAAACTCAATCCAAATTAAGCACACCAAAGAATTGAATTTTTTTACCCACGTCCCCTTTTATGTGATTGATACTCATTCACTTTGTATGAAACAAAATGCTATTTTTCTTTAAAAGAAAACTAACTTTAGACTTCTCAATATAATCTTAATATGATATAAGAGAAAACTAACTAAATCATTTTTCTTTGCAAAGTAATTACTTCTGTCTAATTTTTATTACTTAATCGACACAGATTCACTTTGTCTCTGTTGTTAGTTTATTCGTTAATTTGTGTTTGACCAATGCTGCGCTATTGGTTAAAGTAGGTTATTAGATAATAAATAAGGTAGTTGCACCTTTTGTCCCCAATTGCTTCCTGATAATTCCTACACATAAAAATATCCCGAATTAATATAAATCAACACATTTTATATCCGAAATCTACGAAACACAAGTAAAGTATGAGGCGATATACATATATGTATTGGTAAAAAATATATAGCCTTACACGTATACAGATTTTGGATGACTCAGCCAGCCAGGTGGACCAATCAAAATATCACACGCGGACGCGGGATAAAGAGATACGGTCGATATAAGGAATTAGCCACGGAAAGATCACCAAAGAAGAAAAGGCACGGTCATGACGAATCCGGACGCAATAACAGGCCGGTTCGAAGATCATCAATCAATGTCCCGTACGTTATGCAACTCCTAAAATAACAGTTACTATTCATCTTTGTAACGCCTCATAAATGCAATAATTAAGCATTCAATAGGCTTCATGACAAAAATACAAACGTTGTACTAGGAGACCATCCCTATAAAAGAAATGTTAATGTAACAAACATGATGATCTGATTTTGGGGGAAATAAAGGACTCTTTTATTCTTTCGCTCTCAATTATCGATATTTACTCTACATTTGATTGATTTGATTATCAGTAACCCGAGTTTTTCTTAAATTACGCTTTAGTCAAAAGAATTCATTTTTTGGTTAAACAAATTGGTTCCGTGACTGCTTGGAAGCCAAGTGCAACCCCACTACTTATACCTAAGAAGTTTATGCCTGATGTCCCCAAATATGACGGCACGACTGACCCACGAGATCACGTGACTGCTTTCACTACTGGAGTAAAAGGCAACGATTTGACAAAAGAGGAAATAGAATCAGTCCTTGTCAAAAAATTTGGAGAAACACTCACGAAAGGAGCCTTAACCCGGTATGCTCTTCTCCCCGAAAACTCTATAAATTCTTTTGCTGAACTTGCAGATTCATTTATAAAAGCACATTCTGGTGCACAAAAAGTTAAAAAACGAATGGAAGATATATTCAAAATAAAACAAGGAGACAAAGAATTGCTCCGTGAGTTTGTAGACAGGTTTCAAAGGGAAAGAATGCAACTACCAAGGGTGCCTGACAATTGGGCTGCTATGGCATTCACAAGCAACTTGAACGAGAAAAGTTCAGAAGCCACGAGATGACTTAAAGAAAGTCTAAGAGAATTCCCAGCCACAACATGGAATGACGTATACAATAGGTACAATACTAAATTAAGAATTAAAGAAGATATAATCACACGATCAAAATATGAAGAATATCATAAAACAAGGCAGCCATAATCAGAGAAAAAGTCAGGTAAAAACAGGTATGATCCTTACTTAGGA
>ML280220.1:0-96497 GCA_005239495.1 Nicotiana undulata
TTAAATTTTTTGGAAAATATTTTCCTCATCAATTCATTTTCCTCCAATTGGAGGAAAATGTTTCCCCTATCAAGAGAAGTTTTCCAAAACTCCTTCTCAACTTTCCCCACACTATTCCTTACCCTCACCAACCCCCCCCCTCTCCTCACACCCATCCACGTAAATTTACCCCATGTCCTCTCTCCAAAAAGGTTGTTTTTTGTCACCACCCACCCCACCTCGCAAAATAAATATTTTTACTTTTTTTTAATTTAAAAATTTCTATTTTTTTTTCTTGCACCCCTCCCGTCCCCTCCCCCGCACAATTTATTTTACTCTTTTTGTATAGCAATCAACCCTCTAAGACCGTCTTTCCTTTTGAATACAACTCCGGAACCACAATATCTAGGCATAATTAACTTAAGTATATCAATAATAACTCAATAACACCATCCCATNCATTTGTTTCAAGATCCGACCCCAAATTGATGTTGAATCACCCAATTTTTCCAAAAACCTAATTCTACCCAAACCCCTAATTTCTACTTGATTTTATGATTTTTGGCCTAGATTTCTAATGATTATGAAAGGAAAATGGAAGAAATAGAAGTTGAAATCACTTACCCAAAGGTTTATTGAAGGATCCTAGCTTGGGGGTCGACAATGGAGGTTGGAGGGGGAGAAGAAGGCTGAAAATAGCAAAGTCCCGTATAGAGTATTTTGTTTTTAAGACTTAAAGATAACTGGGAGATTTTGTTCTCTGCGATCGCGAAAGAGGGGCTGCGATCGCAGAGCTTGAAGTTTTGCTACTATGCGATCGCAGAACAAGGGGGTGCGATCGCGGAAGGGAGCGGGCCAGGCGTCTGTGATCGCGGAAGCGCAGACAAAACTACACGATCGCAGAGAGATACTACCCAGCCCCCACCTGACTCCACCGACACACTATGCGATCGCGGAAGACGAGATGCGATCGCATAGTGCAACCCAGTTTCCCCTTCACCTAAGTCTATGCGATCGCGAAGAAGGAATGCGGTCGCAGAACGTCCGGACTCCCTACACTGCGATCGCGGACCTCATCCATGCGATCGCAGAGAACAACAGGCCCTCCCCCACTCTCAACTCTATGCGATCGCAGCTCCACCTATGCGATCGCATAGACTAAGCTACCAGACACCAGAAGCTGCAATTAAACACCAGATTTTTCATGTTTTCACACCTCGTTAGCTACCCGAAACTCACCCGAGCCCTCGGGTCTCAAAACCAAAAACACACACGTCTCCCAATACATCCTACGGACTTATTCAAGCTTTTAAATCATCGAAATATCATCAGAATCAACAAATTAAACCTTCAAACTCATAGAAATTTCTTAAAACTTCATAAAGCTTAACTTATCCGATTTTAATCTGAATCACGTCATTTCAAGTCCGTTTTACATCAAATTTCACATATAATTCACATAACACATAATAAACATGTTCCGGGCTTCGAAACCATAATACGGGCCCGGTAACACGATTTTCACATAATAATAATTCATTTTCATCATTTTCATAAAACAATTTTCTTTAAAAATTCATTTCTCGAGCTTGGGATCTCGGAATTCGATTCCGGGCATATGCCCAAGTCTCTTATTTTCCTACGGACCCTCCGGGACCGTCACATCACGGGTCCGGGTCCGTTTACCAAAGTTGTTGACCAAAGTCAACTTTATTCAATTATTCAATTTCAAAGTTCCATTTTTAACAAATTATTGCATAGAAGCTTCCCGGCTACATGCCCGGGCCGCGCACACATATCGAGGTGAGATTAACGGAGGCTTTCGGGGCCTCTGAACATAAATTTAGCTAGAATTACTTAGGATGATCTTTTGGTCATCACAATTATTTTCTATAGCTATTTTTTATTTTATTTTTTATAGCAAAATAGGTATTTATGGTATACACTACCACTACGGCATTAAATACGCTATGTACCAATTTTCTCTCTTATTCTTTCAGTTATCTCTCCCAAAATCACAGCAAAATATTTCCTCTTTCTTTCTCCACGATCTCTATCTCACAGCAAGATTGTATTCTCGATATTTGAAGAATGATTCTCTCTCTCACTTTCAACGTTTTTGCTCCAAAAATTTGTAGTAAGTGTTAATTTTTTTGGGGTTTTGACCGATTCAAGCTTATTCTTTTCTCTTCACTTTTTTTTAAAATCTTCATCATTGTTAGGTTTTTAGCAGAAAACTTCAAATTTCCTCTTTAATGGCTGATTCAACAACTTTGAAATAAGAGGGCCACTTGTCACGACCCGAAATTCCCACTATCGGGACCATGATGAAGTCTAACGTTGAACCCGCTAGACAAGCCAACGTGTTTGATCATATTTACTAAAAACCACTAATATTAAATTAACAGGTAAGAGTCAACCTTCCATAAATAACAACTAAAAAAATAAGAACAGAAGGAGGGATTACATAACTAAATCCACAACTTAACAAAATACTTAATTTAGCCAACCCGGATCTTTGGAGTCACGACTCACGGACTGTCTAAGAATAGTACACAAAATAGTCTGAAAGAAATAATACATAGGTTTATGACGTACAAAAATCAGAAATGAGACGGGATAAAGAAGGGGACGCCAAGGCCTGCGGACACCTCCAGGTCTACCTCAGTGTCTCCGATTGACTGAAGGATACTCCCTCGATCAGTGTCCACTGGATCCAATACCGTAATCTGCACAACATAAAGAAGTGCAGGTGTAGCATCAGTACAACCAACCCCATGTACTGAGTAAGTGCTGAACCTAACCTCAGCGAAGTAGTGACGAGGCTAGGACACGACAAATAATAAACACCTGTGCATTTCAATAATATATAACAGGAATAACGGCAGGAAAATAACCAGTTAAGTGTAAAATGGGGGAGAACATGCTGGGGAGAAGGGGAAAACAATTACTGAATCACAGAATGAAGCAACAGTCTAAGTATCAAAAAAATAACACAAGAAATAAACACATAGAACAAACAAGTACACGACATCACACTTTGTGCTTTACTCTCATCCTCATCAAAACAAGTGCACGACATCACCTTTCGTGCTTTTACTCTCATCCTCACCAAAACAAGTAAATAAATACATGGCATCACCCTTCGTGCTTTTACTCTCATCCTCACAATGCGATGAATAAATAAAACGGCACGGCATTATCCTTCGTGCTTTTCAATATTAAATCATGACACGGCATCACCCTTTGTGCTTTACACTCTTCCTCACCCAAACAATATCAAGAACAACAGTCCGGCAAGGAAAATCAATAACAAGTATCATAATCACAACATCTCTGCAAGGGAACAACAGTAGAAACAAATACCGTCCCGAAGAGGGACACAGCTATAACCAATCTCGCTCAAGTGTAAAACTCAACAAAATAATCCTCAACCGAACAATTAATCAACAGTGTTCACAACCAAGTATTTCCGACCATTGAATAACCTCCAAAATGAAATCTACTTTATAACATAGTAAATAACGAAGATAAACACATATATCATAAAGACCGACTCACGGGCATGCTTGACAACAATGCATAGGTACTCGTCACCTCACCTATACATTGAACATGGGATAAACACGTAGCACATATGACTCAACGCCTATTCCCTCAAGCTAAGTTTAGGCCAAACACTTACCTCGATGCCACGAACACAATTCAAGCATCAACTACCACTTTACCTCTTGATTCCACCACCAACTCGCTCGTATCTAGCCACAAGTTACTTAATTATATCAATAAATGCTAAATGAATCAATTCTAATGCATGGAAATGAGTTTTCTAAAAAAAATTTCCAAAAAGTCAAAAATCGACCCCGGGCCCACTCGGTCCAAACTCGAAATTCGGACCAAAACCTGATTACCCATTCACCCCCGAGCCCGGATATATAAATGGTTTTGGAATCCGATCTCAATTTGAGGTCTAAATCCCAAAATTTCAATATTCTTAGGTTTTACCCAAAATTCCCAATTCCACCATGAAAACCCTAGATTCTAGGATGAAATCTTGTAAAAACAAGTTAAGGATTAAAGAAAATGAGTTAGAAATCACTTACTAATATTTTGGAGAAGAAAGAGTGTTTGGAAAATCGCCTCTTATGCTTTTAGGGTTTTGAATAATGAAAAATAACTGAAAATCCCGTTTAAATATACCCCCTAAGGCCACCCACCGCGGACCGCACAAAAGGGGACCGCGGCCGCGAAGGCCCTTCCGCGGACCGCACATAATCGATCGCGGCCGCGAAGGCCCTTCCGCGGACCACACAAAATCGACCGCGGCCGCGAAGGCCCTCCGCGGATCGCACAAGGACGACCGCGGACCGCACTGGAGGGTTCAGAGATCTGCACTTCTCTGAACCTGCAACAACCCTGTTTTAAGCCTAAAAACATCCCCGGGACCTACCCGAAACTCACCCGAGCCCTCGGAATTTCAAACCAAATGTGCACACAACCTCGAAAAACATCCTACGGACTTATTCGTGTAATCAAATCACCAAATCACCAAAACAACATCATAAACATCAGATTAAATCCCCAAAATCAATGAAATTTCTCAAAACTCCTTTAAACATCAAATTTTGCAATTTACGTCCGAATCACGTCAAATGGATTCCGTTTCTTACCAAATTTCACAGACATAACAAATATATTATATAGGACCTGTACCGGGCTCCGGAACCATAATACGGGCATGATACCTCGGGTTTCACATATAATTTTATTTTCAAAAACCTTTATATTTTTCAGAAAATAATATTTTTTTAAAAATTCATTTCTCGGACTTGGGACCTTGGAATTCGATTCCGGGCATACGCCCAAGTCCCATATTTTCCTATAGACCCTCCGGGACTGTCAAATCACGGGTCCGGGTCCGTTTACCAAAAATTTTGACCAAAGTAAACTTTACTCAAATTTCAACACAAAAATATCATTTTTATCAGTTTTTCACATAACGGCTTCCCGGCTACACGCTCGGGCTGCGCACGCAAATCGAGGTGAGATAGAAGGAGGTTCTCATGATCTCGGAACACAGATTTATCTATGAATACACGGGATGACCTTTTGGGTCATCACAATCTTCACCTCTAAAACAAACGTTCGTCCTCGAACGGACATAGAAAGATACCTGAATCGGGGAAAAGATGGGGATATCGGCTCCGCACATCAGACTCGGACTCCCAGGTAGCTGCCTCAACAAACTGACCTCTCCACTGAACACGAACCGAAGGATAACTCTTCGATCTCAACTGATGAACCTGCCGAGCTAATATGGCTACCGGCTAGGGGTAGGCATAAAATCCGAAAAACCGAATTCTGAACCGAACCAAATTAATTTGGTATTTCAGTTTTTTTGGTATTTCGGTACAAACATTTCGGTATTTCAGTATTTCGGTACGGTATATGGTATTGGGTTTTTAATATTTCGGTATACCGAAATACTGAAATAATTTAGCCCAAGCCCAACTTTATTTTTGTTCTTAGGCCTAATAGTTACTTGACTTATTATCACGACAAGCTTACTGGTTTGTAAAAGGGCGTCCTTGTTTGTCCCACCAAAAACGACAACAATAGGGAGTCCTTGTTTGTCGACTCATTGCATGAACATTTTGTTGTGTGCTGAATCTCACTCGGTGTCAAAGAGGAAATTAAGACAAAAGTTTGTTCACGTTGAATTGAAATGGTTGTTGAAACTCATTTTAAGACTACCTTAGCTTACAATTTATTTATGACATTACCTAATAGGATTCTGATTTGAGTCACGTAGGAACTATTCTGAGAAGTGACAAAGGTGAAAATATTTTGAAAATTCAAACCACTTTAGTTAGTAGAGTGGGGGAGATAGTGAAGATTTGGTTTAGACCGAAATCGTACCGAACCAAAATAAGAAATACCGAACCGTATCGAAATATTTTGGTACGGTATTTGGTATACACAATTGATAAACCGAATACTGAACCGAAATTTTTGAATACCGAACCGAAATACCGAATGCACACCCCTGCTACTGGCTCCTCCTCATAAGTCAAATCCTTGTCCAACTGGACACTGCTGAAGTCTAGCACATGAGATGGGTCGGCAACATACTTCCGAAGCATAGATACATGAAACACCGGATGCACGGCTGATAAACTCAGTGGTAACGCAAGTCTATAGGCCACCTCTCCTACCTTCTCCAGAATCTCAAAGGGACCTTCTTTCTGAACCTCATCACGCCTTTCATGGGCAACACCCAAAGCACTACCCGGTCACCAACCATGAATTCCAAATCACGAACTCTACGGTTTGCATAACTCTTCTGCCTAGACTGAGCTATGTGAAGTCTATCCTGAATGATCTTCACCTTATCCAAGGAATCCTGAACTAACTCTGAACCCAACAATCTAGCCTTTCCTGGCTCAAACCACCCGACTGGAGACCGATATCGCTACCATACAACGCCTCGTAAGGAGCCATCTGAATGCTCGTCTGGTAGCTTTTGTTGTAGGCAAACTCACCTAGAGGCAAAACCTGGTCCCATGAACCTCCAAAATCAATGACACGTGCTCGCAACATATCCTCCAAGATCTGAATGGTACGCTCGGACTGCCCGTCCGTCTGAAGATGAAATGTTGTGCTCAACTCAACTCGCGTGCCCAACTCACGCTGAAATACTCTCTAGAAATGGGAGGTAAACTGAGTACCTTGGTCAGAAATAATAGACACGGGTACACCATGCAAGCGAAAAATCTCTCTGATGTAGATTTTTTCCAACTTCTCCGAAGAATATGAAACTAATACAGGAATGAAGTATGCTGACTTGGTCAGCCTATCCACAATGACCCACACCGCATCAAACATCCTCTAAGTCTGTGGGAGCCCAACTACGAAATCCATGGTAACACGCTCCCACTTCCACTCGGGAAGCTCAATCTGCTGCATCAAACCACCGGGTCTCTGGTGCTCGTACTTACCCTGCTGACAGTTCAAGCACCGAACTACACATGCCACAATGTCTTTCTTCTTCCTCCGCCACCAATAATGCTGCCGCAATTCCTGGTACATCTTTGCGGTGCCCGGATGAATGGAATACCGGGAACTATGGGCCTCCTGCAATATGAACTCACGAATACCATCAACATCAGGAACACAAATACGACCCTGCATCCTCAAGACTCCATCATCATCCGCTGTAACCTGCTTGGCCGTGCCGGATCGTATCTTTAAGAACCCATAAATGACGATCATCATACTGCCGGTCTCGAATACGATCAAACAATGAGGAACGGGCCACAATATAAGCCAAAACACTATCAATCTCTGAAACATCTAATCTCATGAATCGATTGGCCAAGGCCTGAACATCTAAAGCAGGCGGTCACTCCCCGACCGGTATATAAGCAAGACTACCCATGCTGGCTGACTTCCAGCTCAAAGAATCGGCCACCACATTGGCCTTTCCCGGATGATAAAGAATGGTAATGCCATAATCCTTCAACATCTCTAACCATCTCCTCTGCCTCATATTAAACTCTTTCTGCTTGAACAGATACTGCAAACTCTTATGGTTCGTGAACACCTCACACGACACACCATACAAATAATGCCTCCAAATCTTAACCGCATGAACCATGGCTGCTAACTCCAAATCGTGAACTGGCTAGTTCTTCTCATGAATCTTCAACTGACGAGAAGCATAGGCTATAACCTTTCCATCCTGCATCAACACTGCACCAAGTCCAACCTGTGAAGCATCACAATACACGATATATGGCCCTAAACCTATGGGAAAAACTAACACCGGTGTTGTGGTCAAGGTTGTCTTGAGCTTCTGAAAGCTAGCCTCACACTCATCAGACCACCTGATCTGGGCACCCTTCTGAGTCAATATGGTCATTGGGGCTGCAATAAATGAAAATCCCTCCACATATCGACGATAATAACCTGCTAAGCCCAAGAAGCTCCGAATCTTTGTAGCTGAGGTAGGTCTAGGCCAATCTCTGACTACTAAAATTCTTCTTGGGATCCACCTGAATACCCTCTGCCGACACCACATGACCTAAAAATGCTATCGAACTCAACTAGAATTCACACTTAGAAAATTTGGCATACAACTGACTGTTCTTCAGAGTCTGTGGATGACTCGAAGGTGTTGCTCGTGATCCTCCCGGGTGCGGGAGTATATCAATATATCATCAATGAAAACAATAACAAACGAGTCCAAATAGGGACCGAACACTCGGTTCATCAACTCCATAAAAGCAGCTTGGGCATTTGTCAACCCAAATGACATCACCAAGAACTCATAATGCCCGTACCAAGTGCGGAAAGTTATCTTAGGGACATCGGATGCCCTAATCCTCAACTGATGGTAGCCAATTCTCAAATCAATCTTGGAAAACACTGTGGCACCCTGAAGCTGGTCGAATAAATCATCAATCCTCGGCAAAGGATACTTATTCTTGATAGTAACCTTGTTCAATTGACGGTAGTCAATACACATCCTCATTGATCCATCTTTATTCTTAACAAACAACACTGGGGCACCCCAAGGGGAAACACTAGGCCTAATTAAGCCTTTATCAAGCAAGTCCTGTATCTGATCCTTCAATTCCTTCAGCTCTGGCGGGACCATACGATATGGCGGAATGGAAATGCGTTGAGTGGCCGGAGCCAACTCAATGCTAAAATCAATATCCCTGTCGGGTGGCATACCCGGCAGGTAATTAGGGAATTCCTCTGGAAACTCACGAACCACGGGCACAGACTCCATAGAAGGAATCTCAGCACTAGAACCACGAACATATGCCAAATAGGCCAAACAACCCTTCTCGACCATGCGCCGAGCTTTTATATATGAAATAACTCTACCGGAAGAATATGGAGTCCCTCTTCACTCCATTCGAGGTACTCCCAGTAAGGCCAAGGTCACAATCTTGGCATGACAGTCCTGAATAGCATGGTAGGGAGATAACCAATCCATCCCCAAGTTGACATCGAAATCAACCATATCAAGAAGCAAGAGATCTACATGAGTCTCCAGACCAACAATAACCACTAACCATGAACGGTAGTCTTGATCTACCACAATAGAATCACTCACCGGTGTAGATACATATACAGTAGTACTCAGGGAATCACGGGGCATAATCAGATAAGGAGCAAAATATGAAGACACATAGGAGAATGTAGACCCCAGATCAAATAAAATTGAAACATCCCTGCTGCAAACTGAAACCATACATATAATGACTACATCAGAGGCCTCAGCCTCAGGCCTGGCAGGAATAGCATAGTATCGGGGCGGAGCCCCTCCAACCTTAACATCTCTGGGTCGACCTACTGCGGGTTGGCCTCTACCTATCATGGTCTGTCATCCACCTCTAACTGTCTGGCCTCCACCTCTGGCACCTCGACCTCCACCCCTAGCTGGTTGAGGGAGTGGGGGTGCACCTAGTGCGGGAATCATAGCAAGGGAACCCTGATGCTGAGAAACACTAGAAGCTCGGGGGAAATACCTAGCAATATGCCCTGGAACACCACAAGCGTAACAAGACCTCTGCTTCTGAGACTGCTGAACCTGAAACTGTTCCTGTCGACTAGAATAACCACCCTGGAAGCTCTGAAGCGGCGGTGCACTGATAGGAACAGGTGGTGCACTAATAGGAACAGGTGGTGCACTGATAGGAACTGATGGTGCACTGATAAGAGCTGGCGGTGCACTGCGGGATACCTGAAGTGTCGGCCGATATGGTCTAGGAGGATGACCTCTTCCAAAAGCATATCTGCCTCCAGATGAGGCACCACTGAATCGGCCGAAATAACGAGGTATCTTGTCAGGGCCCTGACCACTACCCTGTGACAAGACCATCTCAATATGCCTGGCCACATTGGCCGCCTCCTGGAATCAAATATCAATACCTGACTCTCTGGCCATCTAAAGTCAAATAGGCTGAGCTAGCCCCTCAATAAACCTCATCACCCTCTCTTGATCGGTGGGGAGTATCATGATAGCATGTCGGGCCAAAGTGATGAACCTGGTCTCATACTTTGTGACAGTCATAGATCCCTGCTGGAGGCGCTCAAACTGCCTCCGAAGATCCTCCCTATGAGCATTTGGTAGAAACTTCTCAAAGAACAACTCGGAGAACTGAGCCCAAGACAACAACGAAGATCCAACTGTCCTAGTCAAGCAAAAATCCCTCAACCAAGTCTTAGTAGTACCAGAAAGACGGAATGTAGCAAAATCAACCCCATTGGTCTCTACGATCCCCATGTTCCAAAGAACCTCATAGCAACTGTCCAAGTAATCCTGGGGATCCTCTGATGGTGCACCAGTAACTGTAGTGGGAAATAACTTGGTGAACCGATCAAAAATCCACAAGGCATCGGCAGACATAACTGCTCCCTCAACTGCATGTGCCACAATACCCGGCTGAGCTGCTCCAGCTGTCTGAGGAGCTGGAGTGTGGAACTGAGAAGCTAACTGCTCTGGTGTGCGGGTCGCAGGAGTTTGGGCCCCTCCCCCAACCTGAGAGACGACTGGTGCAGTAGGAAGTATACCGGCCTGAGCCACGCTCTCCATAAGTCCCACTAAGCGGACCAGAGCGTCCTGAAGTATCGGGGTGGCAATGAACCCCTCTGGGACCTGAGCTGGTCCAACTTGAACCGTCTGAGCAGGAACCTCACCGGAAATATCTACCTGTGGTTCCTCTACTGGGGATGCTGCTCTGGGCTAAGCCCTGCCCTTGCCTCGGCCTCTAGCACGGCCTCAGCCTCGTCCTCGGCCCCTCGTAGGAGCTGAAACTGGAGGATCGACTGTTGATCGGTAGATGAGGAAGCACGCGTTCTCGCCATCTGCGATAGAGTAGAATAGAAACTCAGCTAGCATTTAGAACTCAAATCGCACGACAAAGAAGAAAAGATGTGAAGTTATTCCTAACTTTGCAGCCTCTAGGGGATAATTACAGACGTTTCCGTACCAATCCTTCAGACTCTACCAAGTTTATCCGTGAATATTGAGACCTAAGCAAGCTAGAGCTCTGATACCAACTTTTCACGACCCAAAATTCCCACCGGTGGACGCCTGCAGGTCTACCTCAGTGTCTCCGGTGGACTAAAGGATACTCCCTCGATCAGTGTCCATTGGGTCCAGTACCGTAATCTGCACAACATAAAGAAGTGCAGGTGTAGCATCAGTACAACCGACCCCATGTACTGAGTAAGTGCTGAGCCTAACATCGGCGAAGTAGTGACGAGGTTCGGACACGACAAATAATAAACACCTATGCATTTCAATAATATATAACAGGAATAACGGCAGGAAAATAACTAGTTAAGTGTAAAACGGGGGAGAACATGCTGGGGACAAGGGGAAAACAATTACTGAATCACAGAACGAAGCAACAATCTAAGTATCACAAAAATAGCATAGGAAATAAACACATAGAACAAACAAGTACACGGCATCACCCTTCGTGCTTTACTCTCATCCTCACCAAAACAAGTGCACGACATCACTTTTCGTGCTTTTACTCTCATCCTCACCAAAACAAGTAAATAAATATACGGCATCACCCTTCATGCTTTTACTCTCATCCTCACAATGCGATGAATAAATAAAACAGCACGGCATTATCCTTCGTGCTTTTAAATATTAAATCATGACACGACATCACCCGTCGTGCTTTACACTCTCATCCTCACAATGCAACAAAATAAATACACGGCATCACTCTTCGTGCTTTACACTCTTCCTCACCCAAACAATATCAAGAACAACAGTTTGGCAAGGAAAATCAATAACATGTATCATAATCACAACATCCCGGCAAGGGAACAACAGTAGAAACAAATACCGTCCCGACAAGGGACACAACTATAACCAATCTCGCTCAAGTGTAAAACTCAACAAAATAATCCTCAACCGAACAATTAATCAACAATGTTCACAACCAAGTATTTCCGACAATTGAATAACCTCCAAAATAAAATCTACTTCATAACACAGTAAATAACAAAGATAAACACATACGGGCATGCTTGACAACTATGCATAGGTACTTGTCACCTCACCTATACATTGAACATGGGATAAACACGTAGCACATATGACTCAACACCTATTCCCTCAACCTAAGTTTAGGCCAAACACTTACCTTGAAGCCACGAATTCAAGCCTCAACTACCGCTTTACCTCTTGAGTCCACCACCAACTCGCTTGTATCTAGCCACAAATTACTTAATTATATCAATAAATGCTAAATGAATCAATTCTAATGCATGAAAATGAGTTTTCTAAAATTTTCCCCAAAAAGTCAAAAATCGACCTCGGGCCCGCTCGGTCCAAACTCGAAATTCGGACCAAAACTCGATTACCCATTCACCCCCGAGCCCGGATATATAAATGGTTTTGGAATCCGGCCTCAATTTGAGGTGTAAATCCCCAAATTTCAATATTTTTAGGTTTTACCCAACATTCCCAATTCCACCATGAATACCCTAGATTCTAGGATGAAATCTTGTAAAAAGAAGTTACAGATTAAAGAAAATGAGTTAGAAGTCACTTACTAATGTTTTGGAGAAGAAAGAGTGTTTGAAAAATCGCCTCTTATGTTTTTAGGGTTTTGAAAAAAGAAAAATAACTTAAAATCCCGTTTAATTATACCCCCTCAGGCCCCCCACCGCGGATCGCACAAAAGGGGACCGCGGCCGCGAAGGCCCTTCCGCGGACCGCACATAATCGACACTGGCCGCGAAGACCCTTCCGCGGACCGCACAAAATTAACCGCGGCCGTGAAGGCCCTCTGCGGACCGCACAAGGACGACCGCGGACCGCACTGGCAGGTTCAGAGATCTGCACTTCTTTGAACCTGCAACATCCCTTTTTTAAGCCTAAAAACATCCGGGGACCTACCCGAAACTCACCTGAGCCCTCGGAATTTCAAACCAAATGTGCACACAACCTCGAAAATATCTTACGGACTTATTCGTGTAATCAAATCACCAAAATAACACTATAAACAACAGATTAAATCCCCACAATCAATGAAATTTCTCAAAACTCCTTTAAACATCAAATTTTGCAATTTAGGTCTGAATCACGTCAAATGGATTCCGTTCCTTACCAAATTTCACAGACATAACAAATATATTATATTGGACCTGTACCGGGCTCCGGAACCATAATACGGTCCCGATACCTCGGGTTTCACATATAATTTCATTTTCAAAAACCTTTATATTTTTCAGAAAATAATGTTTCTTTAAAAATTCATTTCTCGGACTTGGGACCTCGGATTTCGATACAGGGCATACGCCCAAGTCCCATATTTTCCTACGGCCCCTCCGGGACCGTCAAATCACGGGTCCGGGTCCGTTTACCAAAATTGTTGACCAAAGTCAACTTTACTCATTCAACACAAAAATATCATTTTCATCAGTTTTTCACATAACGGCTCCCCGGCTGCGCACGCAAATCGAGGTGAGATAGAATGAGGTTCTCATGACCTCGGAACACAGATTTAGCTAGGAGTACACGGGATAACCTTTTGGGTCATCACACCACTGTGGCTTTCTTCTACGTCGGATATTGCAATAGATTACTCTACATGGATACTGCAATATTTAACGCATAGAAGATTCGAGGGCCGGAGTTTGTTCCGTCTCCATTTTTAGTTTTAATACAATGTATATAATATTTTGCTTGGCCGTAAAACGCCATCTCCGACGAGCTTTCTTCTTTTCTTTTCTATTTAGTCACATACAATGATACAAATACATTGTATTTTGTACAAGTTCACTCAAATACATTATATTTTTCGATAAATACATTGTTTTTTGCTTATATTTATGTATTTCTAAGATTTGTATTTTTTTTCAATATAACTGAATACATATGTATTCATGCATGACAGATATAAACATTGACATACATTGAATATAAATATTAAAATAGAACATAATATAAACATTCAATACATTTTTAATTTTAAAATACAGAAATACAGTAAAATACACTAAATACAAATAAAAATATAGTGAATACAACCAATGAAATATACTGAATACAAAAGTAATAACATGTATTAGGAATAAATAAAATAATGTTAATACAAAAATATTTGAATACACTGAATATAAAATAGCGAATACAATAAATACAAACATTGAATCAAATGAATGCAACAATAAATAAAATATTGAAACACACTAAATACAAAAGTTATATACAACTAAAAAATCATTCTAATTAATTGGGTTGATAATAAGGCATGTTAAAATTGATTTTGTGGAGTTATGTTAGAGGTGTATCACGCTAATTGATATCATTCCGTATTAGACAACTGGACATACCTATTTTTAAGGAGATTGTCGTTACTGTATTCATGAATACATGACGCGAATACATATGAATACATGCGCGTACAGTTGGACTGCCCTGATTTTAGGCGGTTTTTGTTGTTGTACTCATGAATACAATATCTATTCGGGATCAAGCTCAAAGGCCCTAATATACTCGGATTTAAGCCAAATTTCATATGGGCCTGATACGTTAAAATTTTGATGTCTACAAACACCTCCATTTATTTATTTGAATACAAAAATAGATTTAAAATTAAATCATCTAATATTTGACAATGATTGATTTGACTAGGGGTGTCAAATTGGCAGGTTTGGCTCATTTTGGGAAAATCAAAATGGGTTGAGTCAATAAATAGGCGGGTCAATAATCCCTCCCAAAAGTAACTTAAGCTGAGATGGGCTAGGTCAAGTTGGACTAAAATTTGGGTCATAGCACAACCCACCCAACTCTTACCAACATTTATTTAATGTGTATTATTTTTTTATGAATTGTTTAATTATTAAATACTAAGACTTTTTTCTTCTTTTGTTAAGGCATATATAGCATATCAAATAAAAAAATTATTTTTATATATTTTAGCAAAGGTACTCATTGATAAATTTGAACTAAAAATCGGCCAAACCTTAAATGAGTTTAGAAGGATTGAGTCAAGATGGATTAAATTCAACAAATTGACGAGTCAATGACCAGTCCAACCTTAAGAAGATTGGACGGGTCAAATGAGTTTGGGCTCAAATTACCACCCCTAGACCCGACTAATCAAAATTTATGTTGCGCAAGGTACATTAAAAGAAACTGCATTTGTTACCAAGAGTTTTTCATTCCCAGTATTCAACTCAAAGACTACTAATTTCGGGTGAAAAGATCTCACCAATCCCACTACACTCTTGGGTGGTATTTTGTCACGACCCAACCTTAGGGATCGTAATGGCGCCTAACACCACACTTGCTAGGCAAGCCAATGTTAGAATTCGATTAACTACTTTGCATTTATTATCCATTTAGACATAATAAAATAATCTAAAGTAAACTGTATCCATTGGTTATCGATAAATAATTTCCAAAGATAAAATAAAAAACAATTGAATAAAACGAACCACGAACTAATTATATAATTAGATTTAGAACTACCCCAGAGTCTGGTGTCATAATTCACGAACTACTAAAGAATACTACAAATAATGGGCTGAAAGAAATAGTGTAATTGTTCTGAATATAATAAAACAATTTTATAAAAATAGGAGAAAACTCTCGGGATCTGCGAACGCCGGCAGATATACCTCGTGTCTCCGAATAAATGAATTAAATATCTCTATTGATGGTCGATACTTAGATCTGCACAAAAGAGTGCAGAGTGTAGTATCAGTACAACCGACCCCATGTACTGAGTAAGTGTCGAGCCTAACCTCGACGAAGTAGTGACGAGGCTACGGCGGGGCATTAACAACATATAACCTGTGATAATAATATATACAGTAACGCAACAAAATAATTCTACACGAACAAGAAAAATATAACTGAGACAATAAATATAAAGCAAGAAGGAAATATAAACAAATACTTAAGTACTGCAACAATAATGAAATAACTCAGCCGCCTTTTCCAGGCCTCAGCTATAACAACCTCTCAAAGATTTTCAAGTTTCCAAACTTTAACTTTAAATAAAAGTAGTGCCAAAATATAAAAAATAATAATATAAAATGGTAGTTTTCAAATCTTGGTTTTTCTTTGAAAATCATTAAAAATATAATTGTCCTCCCTTGTTGCTCCTTGTTGCGGCGTGCAACCCGATCCCACCAGACATATCATATCAATTTATTCACCCGTATCACGATCAATTTATTCACCTGTATCACAATCAATTTATTCACCTGTATCACAATCAATTATCCACCCTTATGAGAACCCCCTTATCACAACCCCCTTATCACCGCCTTTCAAGTCAAAACCTTTCACAATATTTATGTCTCGATAAATTGTAAATAGAACAAGTTTCACTTTAAAATAATAGTACAAGAAGAATATGAAATAATGACAATAAAACAATGAATGTTCCAACCTTTATTTTATAAACAGTAAAACATGCATATTCTTCCTTATCATTGTTTTGTTGCGAAGTGCAAACCGATTCCACCTATTCACAATATCACAATCAATTATCCACCCTTATCACAACCCCCATATCACAATCCCCTTATCACACCAATTTTGTTTATTCATCAAAAACTTTCACAGTTCAGGTGTGATGACCCAAAAGATCATCTCAGGTATTTCTAGCTAAATATGAGTTCCGAGGTCGTGGAAACCTCCTTCTATCTCACCTCGATTTGCGCGCACAGCCCGAGCGTGTAGCTGGGAAGCCGTTATGTGAAAAACTGATAAAAACAATAATTTTGATTTAAAATTTGAATAAAGTTGACTTTGGTCAACATTTTTGGTAAACGGGACCGGACCCGTGATTTGACGGTCCCGGAGGGTCCGTGGGAAAATATGGACTTGGGCGTATGCTCGAAATCGAATTCCGAGGTCCCAAGTCCGAGAAATGAATTTTTAAAAGAAATTATTTTCTGAAAAATATAAAGGTTTTTGGAAATGAGATTATATGTGAAACCTGAGGTATCGGGCCCGTATTATGGTTTCGGATCCCGGTACAGGTCCAATATAATATATTTGTTATGTCTGTGAAGTTTGGTAAGAAACGGACTTCGTTTGATGTGATTCGGATAAGAAATGCAAAATTTGAAGTTTAAGGAAGTTTTATGAATTTTAGAGTTTAATTCGTTGTTTTTGATGATATCTCGATGGTTTAATTACCCAAAAAAGTCCGTAGGATATTGACGAGTTCGTGTGCATAATTTGTTTGGAGTCCCGAGGGCACGGGTGAGTTTTGGATAGGTGTCGGGGTGTTTTGGAACTCAAACATCTGGTGTTTATTGTTGTCTTTTGGTGTCTGGTAATTTGTGCTATGCGAACGCATAGGTTCGATCGCGAACGCATAGCACTGTCTTGGGAGGGGGTGGGATTGTTCTGTGCGAACGCGAAGCACAAGATTCTTACTCTACGCGAACGCACTCGAGGGGGTGCGAACGCACCGAGTAGAGAGGGGACCTGGGGGCTGGGTGTATTTTACCCTGTGCGAACGCGGCCCCACACTCGTGAACGCATAGGTATGAGTAGCCAACCCTTCGCGAACGCGTCCAGGGGCCCACGAACGCAAAGAGTAATTTTTGCCCAGTTAGTTCTTAAGTCCAAAAACAGAATAGTTACGGGATTTTCACCATTTTTCACAAACTCTTTCTTCTCCACACCTCTTAGGTGATTTTTGAAGAACTTCTTCACCATAACCTCTTAGGTAAGTAATCTTTGACTCGTTTTCTTCCATTTTCATCAACATCCATTAGATTCTAGGCCTAAAAATATGGTATTAAAAGGTAGAAAATTAGGGATTTGGGTAGAGTTAGGGCTTTTTGACTATTTCGGAATTTGACTTCGTTTTGGGGTCGGATTTCAAAATAAATTATATATTCGGGCTCGTGGGTGAATGGGTGATCGGGTTTTGGTCCGAACCTCGTGTTTAGACCAAGCGGGCCCGGGGTTAATTTTTGGATTTTTGGGAAGAATGTTGAAAAATCTATAATTAAGCATTGAAATTGAAGTGTTTAGCATTTATTGATGTTATTAAGTAGATTATGTCTAGATACGATTGATTTGGAGTTGGGTTCAAAAGGAAAAGCGGTGCCTGAGGCTTGATTTGATCGTGGGATTCGAGGTAAGTGTTTGACCTAACCTTATCTTGAGGGAATGGTGTTGAGTCTTATTTGTTACGTGTTTATTTCATGTTCAACGTATAGGTGAGGTGACGAGTACCTATATGTTGTTGTCAGGCATGCCCGTGAGTTGGTTTTTATGATATATGTGTTTTTCTTCGATATTCACTGTGTTATGAAGTAAATTTCATTTTGGAGGTTATTCAATTGATGGAAATACTTGGTTGTGAACACTGTTGATTAATTGTTCGGTTGAGGATTATTTTTGTTAAATTATACACTTGAGCGAGATTGGTTATAGTTGTGTCCCTTGCCGGGACGATATTTATTTCTATTGTTTTTCCCTTGTCGGGATGTTGTGACTTATGATTTATGTTGTTGATTTTTCTTGCCAAACTATTGTTCCTGATATTGTTTGGGTGAGGAAGAGTGTAAAGCACGAAGGGTGATGTCGTGTATTTATTTATTGCATTGTGAGGATGAGAGTGTAAAAGCACGAAGGGTGATGTCGTGTCATGATATGATATTTAAAGCACGAAGGTTAATGCCGTGCCGTTTCTATTTATTTATTGTGAGGATGAGAGTAAAAGCACGAAGGGTGATGTCGTGCACTTGTTTTGGTGAGGACGAGAGTAAAGCACCAAGGGTGATGTCGTGTACTTGTTTGTTCTGTGTTGTTAATTCCTGTTGTTGTTTTGATATTTAATTTTTTGCTTTGTACCGTTAGTTCAGTAATTGCTACCTTTTTTCCCCAGCATGTTCTCCCCGTTTTTTTACTTAACTGTTTACTTCCTGTCGTTATTTCTTTTATATATTATTGAATTGCACAGGTGTTTTTTATTCGTCGTGTCCTAGCCTTGTCACTACTTCGCCGAGGTTAGGCTCGGCACTTACTCAGTACATGGGGTCGGTTGTACTGATGCTACACCTGCACTTCTTTATGTTGTGCAGATTACGGTACCGTACCTAGTGGACACTGATCGAGGGAGTATCCTTCAGTCCGCCGGAGACACTGAGGTAGACCTTCAGGCGTCCGCAAGCCTTGGCGTACCCTTCCTTATCCCACTTTAATTCTGATTTTTGTACTTCAGAAACATATGTATTTACTTCTTTCAGACTATTTTGTGTACTATTCTTAGACGGTCCGGGAGTTGTGACTCCAAAGATCCGGGTTGGCTAGCTTAAAATACTTTGTTAAGTTTGTGGATTTAGCTATGTAAACCCTTATTCTGTTCTTATTTTATGTTGTTAATTATGGAAAGTGATTTTAATCTGTTGTCATTTAATGTAAAGGTTTCTAATAGACATGATTAAACGTGTTGTCTTGTCTAGCGGGTTCAACGTTAGACGTCATCACGGTCCCGAGGGTGGGAATTTCGGGTCGTGACATCAGGCCAAGCCTTTCACAACACTTTTATTTCAACAAATTTCAAATAGAAAATAGTATAGCTCGTAAGCTTCAACCAATATCAGTTCACAATAAAATAAACTAGAATATATGCAAACACCGTGACGCTGTTTTCTGCATTCCTCGTCACTTCCTCAATATTATCAAAAATATTGAAACCAAACAACCACGTATCCATAATTATGATACAGATCTAATACTTCATTCAAAATAGAAATCGGAGCTCATTTGTTTAATATGATATCATTTATGCTTGAAGAAACGACGTCGAAGCATAAGAAAGAACGAGCGCAACACAACTCAAACATATTTGAAACTCACCCGAGCCCTCGGGGCTCTAAACCAAACATGCACGCAAGTCTAAAAGTATCATACGGACTTGCTCGTGCGATCAAATCATGAAAATAACATGTAAAACTACGAATTAAACCTCAAAACTCATTATTTTCCTCAAGAACACTTATAGTTCATAACTTTTCAACCGGATGTCCGAATCACGTCAAACGAACTCCGTTTTTCACCAAATTTCATAGGCAAGGCCTAAATATCATAATAAATTTGTACCGGACTCCGGAACCAAAATACGGGCCCGATATCAATGATTTCAAATATTAATTCTTTTCTTTATTTCATAAATATTTCACTAAAACCCTTTCTTTCAAAAATTGATTTCTAAGGCTTGGGACCTCGGAATTCATTTCCGGGCGTACGCCCGAGTCCCATATTTTTCTGCGGATCTTCCGGGATCGTCGAAACACAGATCCGAGTCCGTTTACTCAAAATGTTGACCAAAGTCAACTATAATCAAATTTTAATTATAGAAATTACTATTTCTCATATTTTAACATAAAAGCCTTCCGGTTTCACGCCCGGACTGCGCACGCAAATCAAGGCATTTAAAATTAGTCTTTTTATGGCTAATAAGCCTAGAATTGGGTCTAAATTCTTAAAATGACCCTTTGGGTCATCACATATTTATTTCATATTAGAAATTAATAATGTTCTTGAAAAAGATTATAAAACTTAGGCCGGGCAAAAATTTAGAGACAACTACCCTCTATAGCCCCTTAAAAAGTTTAATAGCCCATATTTTTTTCCACTTACACGAAATGGCCAGGAAATCTCATGTCTTGAGCAATGCGTCAGTTTATCAGTAGAGACTTCATAGACACAATCGGTGGGTTAAGATTCAGATTTTTTTTATAATAACTTAGCAGTATTTCATTGGTTACTACAAATAAAGTTTTGGAGTTGGTTTATTTTAGATATTTAAATTAATTAAAAGTATTTGGTTATAGTATTGCCTTGTGGCATATAAAGTTTGAAGTTATAACAGATTTGATAAGCGTAGATGGTTCGCTTTGGTGGGGTGCCCGCACAAAGGACCATCATTGGGAGAAATCTGAGTACCCCGTGAGCTGCTGGTGCTTCGGCCTTTGGTCTTTCAGGGAGTTTCTTGTCCCCCCTCGTTATTTTTTGCTTTAGTTGTGCATTGGGGACATTGCACTCTTTAAGTGTAGGCTAGGAATTCCTTTAGATCATTAGTAGTATTATATTAGTATGTTAATTTTTTTTTTTTTTTTTTTTTTTTTTTTTCTTCTTTCAGTTTCGTAGTTCTTTTTTTTATATAATAGTGTAGTATTTTAGGTGATTAATTTTATAATAAAAAAATAATGAATTTTTTTTGAAAGATTTGGATTTTTCCCGACGATGGATCCGTTGGACAATTTTCTTGAGGGATTAAAGTCCAATTAAAAATACCAAAAAGATTTTCTTTTATTTTTTTTAAGGTAGTTAGTTAGTATCCCTTGGTTTTTCTTTCGACACCGGTTCTTTTTCAAGGGTGTAGCTTGAACCGGGTATTCTAGTTTAATTTTCTTATTATTATTTTTTCTTTTTTAGGAGTAGGAAAAGGGAAATTGAGGTGCTTTGAGATACCTATTGACATGGTTGGTGTTGGCAAATTAAGTTATGGCATACGCTCTGTCTTCCTGCATATATGATTTGATTTGTAATTGCCAAGTAAATTAAGTAGCCTACCTTTTGACGCATTTTTCTCAGTTGATTGACTTGTATGTCACCTAGTGCATTGTTGCTTAAAAAATTTCAACTTGCTATGCTTGCTTGACTTGAGAGTCACACAGAACCGTCTTGAGTGAGTCAAGTGCCATGTGTATGTAAGGATTGTTGATATTTTGTGCTATCCTGTATAGGCTACAACTTGCCTTGTGTGTTAATCAACGTGAAATCATTAAATTGTGCTAGTCTAGGAGATGATGTAGGCGTTTCTTGCTTGACCATAAAGGTGCTTGTCACTGACAAATAATTGTTTTTCGTTGCTAGCCCCTTTGAGCCTATAGACCATTTCCTTGGCACCGACATTACAAGTCGTACTCTTAGTTTATTCTTAATTTGATATTATTGAGCCTTTATCTCCTAAGGCACTTAGTGGCTAAAAGAAGTAAGGTGAGAGATTGAGAAGTTTCTTTGAGTGGAACCATGGAAGGGCCCTTAAGGTGCACTAAAATTGTGAATAAAGTTCACTAGCTTATGAACTTCAAAGTAGGGAGTGTGTGAAAGAGAAAGAAAAAATTTTCAAGAAAAAGCAAACAAAAGTTCAAATAATGTAGAAAGACACACATCTCTTAATCATTATCACCCATGCTAGTGAAACCATAGAGGTACTTAATGGAGAAGAGGGTTATGTTAGTTATGATGTATGACAAGTGCATGGATTGAGAAGAAATTGTGCTTGAATTGTGAGTGTAGTGTATTAAAGTGCTTAGGAGGGTGAGTCACTATTCCTAAATATATCCTACCCGTCCCTTAGCCTACATTACAACTTTGAAGTCCTAATTGATCCTAGATTTAGCTAGCTAAGATTAGTAGAGATGTACACTACGGGCAAGCTTATGGTACGACCACGGGATGCACATGAATTCTTTGTGAGAGAGAGTGAATTTTTTTCAATTGTGTGATGTCCTTAATTTATGTTCAATGACATATGTGAATGTGTGGACTACTTTGATATTCACTCTTTTGCTTGTGGTGAGAGCACTTGGCCTCATGACGGATTGGTGATGTTGTACGCTTTCTTATGTTGGGTGAGTGTGTGAGTTGAGGATGCTTAGTTGTAACGAGTCATCTTTTGAGGAAAGGTGGTTGTGGAGAGGTTGCTTGAGTTGATTGAATTGCTTGAATAATATTGAGTATACTTGGGCTATTTAAAAGCGGGAAGAATGTAAAAATTGTATGTTCATGCTTAATTGCCAATATCGATTATAGTCAAAATGTAGAGTGTGTAATTGAATTAATTGTGAACTCCTCTTTCATAGTGTTAATCATGTTTTGGGGGTATTAATATAGTTCCATTTCTCGAGGACGAGCAAGAGTTTAAGTGTGGGGTGTTGATAATCGGCTTAATGTATGCATATTTTAGTATAAATTGCCTCACATTTTGCTCATGTCTAGTAGATTTAAGATGTTTAATATGATGATTTGTGCTAAATAACGGTATTTCTATGTGTAGGAATTATTTGGATGCAATTTGGGACGAGACGACCGAATTGGAGCAAAATCGGAGCAAAAAGGCAAAAGTCGAATTTTGAGGGCCACAACCAGGGTGGGCGCTGGCTGTGGCGCAATTTTCAGATTGCTATTTTTTTAAGCGCTAGGGCCAGCGCCCCACGCTGCCCTGGACGCTCGGGACGTGAAGCTATCCTATTACGCCTAGGATTCGGGTATTTCGACCCCAAGACACCCCCAACTCATATAAAAGCACCCTAAATCTATTTTGGAGGGCGAGGAACGTGACTTTTAGAGGAGGACGTTTTGGAGAGAAAAACACAAGCACAGAGCCGCCGTGGAGGCCGGAATTCATCAAGTTTCATCTTTTTTTCCACCAAACTTAGTAATTTTAATGTTTCATTGTATGATTTGTTGTTTTTCTACCATGTCTATGTGGAGCTAAACTTCACTTTCTAGGGTTGTGGTTCTTTCATGACTATTGTTATTCGGATATTGATTTTGATTTTTTGATTTATTGTATTGGTTTATTTATTCAATCCTACACTTAATTATTTAATTGCTTGATCGCCAATTGAATACTATCTACGAATTTAGAGTTGAACTCGAAAGTGGGAATTCTAGATTGCATATAGGATTGAGTAGAGAAAGTTCTTGAACCTGGGCATCGGGGAACAAATTCGCGGTTATGATAGACATATACCTAATTGCCTTGCTTGGTTGATTTACATGAATTATAAATGCGTTCTTGTTAGTTCTAATTCCATAGACATACAGGCGTTAGGTTATCTTGAATAGGCGAGTAAGGACTCGACAGATTCTTATGAGCAATATTAACCCTGTCAACCAATAAATTAGATATATAAATTAGTTAATCAATCCAATTGAAGAATACAATAGGAATGTTAGATAGCCCATAACCCTAGATCGTTTTCATCACATTGATAATATAAAAATTTGTCCTTCCTTTATTTAAAGTTCATTAGTTATTTTCTTTTTAGTTTAATTATTTTAGTATCGCTACTTTTGGGTTCAATCCTTGTTTAAAAAATTAGAATAGTCTAATTTAGTTAATAGTTAATCATAAGTCCTCGTGAATTCGACATCCGACTTTTCGTCACTTTATTACTTGACGATTGTGTATTCTTGCATGTGCGTTTGGCTGCAACAGCACCGTTCTAGTTCTATCGCTATAGTCGAAAGTGAAATTTTTTCAGAATCAAGTGTTTGATTTTAGTGCATTCATATTTAGCTAGTTTTATTATTTGTCTTTTTCTTATATCAGTATTAATACCGTCACAATGTTGGGTTACGCTTAATTCAATTCACAAGCATGAATATACCTATAAACAAAAAATACATGGAATGAGTAACTAGTACACTAGTTGATAAGTGTTGAACAGAGAAATTGTTTGTTCCTTTTGTTTTGACAATTAATTTACAGCTTATCTCATTTTTGTGTTATATTATTATTTTTCGATTCTTAAATTTGATCATTTGGTTAATAATTTATTAACTTTTGCTCATTGCTATTGTACTTCTAATGACCTGAGAAATTGTTAATGAGTAACAATTAGTAAACTAGTTGATAAGTATTGAACTAAGAAATTTTTTGTTCTCTATTTTCACAATTAATTTGCAGCTTAAATTCTCGTGGTGTAATATTTGATTTAGTTTCTTAAACGTAACAACATTGTGATTGCTTAATTACAGTATGCATGTAAATGGCGTCACTAATTGTAATATTAATCAATTTTTGTAAAGCAAAATTTATCTCTGTATTATCTTGTTGTTACCATGTTTTCTTCTTATTTTCTTTCATTGAAATTGACATGCACAAGAATGAAATAATAAAAATTAATGTGGTTCCTAAAATTATTTTAGGCACCAGAATAATAGTCGCTAAAATATTTAACAACCAGATTAATGTGTCCAATATATTGTATTTTGAGACTAAAAATATGGTGCCTAAAAGTATTTTAGGGACGAGGATTCAACTGGTCTCTAATTAGGTTTTAGGACAAGATCCCAATTCGGTCGCTATTGACTTTTAGCGGCGGAGGCTATAGCGACGAGTGGCGACCAGATATTTCTGGTCGCTATTGACGTTTAGGGACCAAAAATTGACTATTAAGGACCGGCTTTCCCTTCGCTAAATGTCGTTTTTTTATAGTGAAGAGGGCGGTGTGCATGCAACAAAGATCAAGTGAGGTAACTTGACCAAGGACAAAGCTCAGGACTTAGGGGAGAAGTTATTGGCTATGAGGGCCTGGATGAGTAGGGGGGACGCGTCTAGTATGTGATTCACGAATGCGAATTGCATTAGGGTAGCTGTTAGAGTGGTCTTAGGGGTCAATAACTTCTCTCTTAGGGGTCATAGAGGGGAGTGGTGGTGGAATGGAAAGGTCCAAGGTAAAGTGGAAACTAAGAAAGTTGTTTATTTGAAGCTAGTAGAGAGTACAAACGAGGAGGACAAAAGGACTTACCGGGAGTGTTACAGAAAGACAAAGAAAGAGGCAAAGTTAGCAGTTACGACGGCTAGGGGTGCTCATGGTTCGATTTGGATCGGTTTTTGCCTAAAAAGAAACCAAACCAAGTAAGTCGGTTTTAAAATGTTGGAACCAAACCAAACCAATTAACTCGGTTTTTAGTGATTCGGTTTTTATCGGTTTTTCGATTTTTTCGGTTATTTATCGAGTTTTTCTAAAATATGAGACATACACCACCAAACACATATTCCGGCGACTACATTTTCAACGTTACACTATCAAACCAATTGCTCTTTGACAAATCTATCATTTACCATGATATATTGATGATAATTGAATAAAATAGTGATGAATAATTTAAGTACTCAATTAAAAGTCGATTATTTTTAACATGAAATAAATCTTGTACTCATCAAAAGCAAACTACCAATCAAACTAGAATGTAAAGGCAAATAATTAGACTATTGTAATAACAAAGAACTAGACTTCAAATACAAATGGCTAATATGTAGCGTAACATTTTAGAAACTTTATATAAGAATGTACATATATACATGTGTAATAATAAATTTAAATAGATACCTCTATAGTCGGTTCGGTTCGGTTTTTTCCGGTTATTTTTTTATTAAAACCAAAACCAAACCAAATTTGATCGGTTTTTAAAATTCAAAACCAAAACCAAACCAAACCTAAAATGTATCGATTTTTTTGGTCGGTTTGGTTCGGTTTTCGGTTTGGTTAGTTTTTTCGGGTTTTTATGAACACCCCTAACGACGGCTAAAAATGCGGCATTTGCTCATTTGTACGAGGATCTCGGGGGCAAAAGAGGGGACAAGAAGTTGTACCGGTAGGCCAAGGTGAGGGAGAGGAAGGCTCGTGACTTAGACCAAGTCAAGTGCATCAAGGATGAGGATGGCAAAGTATTGATGGACGAGACACTTATTAGGAGAAGATGGCAGACATACTTCCATAAACGGTTGAACGAGGAGGGGGATAGACGTATTGTGGTGGGTGAGTTGGAGCACTCCGAGAATCGGCGGGATTTTGGGTACTATAGGCGGATTACGGTAGAGGAGGTGGAAGGGGCGACGCGTAAGATGTGCAGGGGCAGAGCGACGAGGCCAGACGAAATCCTGGTGGAATTTCTGGAAGAGCGCAAGACGAGCAAGTTTGGAGTGGCTCACTGGGCTGTTTAATGTTATTTTTAAGACGAAAAAGATGCCCGAAGCATGGAGGTGGAGTACAATGGTTCCGCTTTACAAGAACAAGGGTGATATCCAAAATTGCAACAATTATAGGGGTATCAAGCTGTTGAGTCACACTATGAAGGTTTGGGAGAGGGTGGTGAAGGCCAGGGTGAAGTGTCTATCTCCGAGAATCAGTTTGGATTCATTCCGGGACGTTCGACTACGGAAGCGATTCATCTAGTTAGGAGATTAGTGGAGCATTACAGGGAGAGGAAGAAGGACTTGCATATGGTGTTTATTGACCTTGAGAAAGCGTACGATAAAGTCCCGAGGGAGGTCCCGTGGAGGTGTTTGGAGGCTAGTGGCATTCTGATAGCGTACATTATGGTGATTAAGGATATGTATGATGATGCTAAGACTCGGGTGAGGACTGTGGGTGGTGACTCGGAGCATTTCCCTGTGGTGATGGGGTTGCACCATGGATCGACTCTTGGCCCGTTTTTATTTGCCTTAGCGATGGATGTACTGTCGCGACACATCCAAGGGAATGTGCCTTGGTGCATGCTATTTGCCGATGATATAGTGTTGATTGACGAGACGCGAAGCGGAGTTAACGCAAGGTTGGAGGTTTGGAGATGGACCTTGGAGTCTAAAGGTTTCAAATGAGTAGAACCAAAACAGAATACTTGGAGTGCAAATTCTGTGACGGGACCCATGAAGCAGACGTAGAGGTAAAGCTTGATGCTCAAGTTATCCCCAAGAGAGCGAGTTTTAAGTATCTCGGGTCTATTATCCAAGGTAACGGGGAGATTGACGAAGATGTCGCACTCGCATTGGAGAGGGATGGATGAAGTGGAGGCTCGCTTCCGGTGTTTTATGTGATAAGAACGTACCGCCAAGACTTTAGGGCAAGTTTTATGGAGTGGTGGTTCGACCGGCTATGCTGTAAGGGCTGAGTGTTGGCTAGTCAAGAACTCCCACGTGCAGAAGATGAAAGTAGCAGAGATGAGGATGTTAAGATGGATGTGTGGGTGTACCGGGAGAGATAAGATTAATAATGAAGTTATTCGAGACAGAGTGGGAGTAGCCTCCGTGGAGGACAAGATGCGGGAGTCGAGGCTGAAATAGTTCGGACATGTTAAGAGAAGAAGCATTGATGCCCATGTTAGGTTGTGTGAGAGGTTGGCCATAATGAGTTTGAGAAGAGGCCGAGGTAGGCTTAAGAAGTACTGGGGAGAGGTGATTAGACAAGACGTGCCGCTGCTTCAGCTTACTGAGGACATGACCCTTGATAGGAGGGTGTGGAGGTCGAGGATTAAGGTAGAAGGTTAGTGGGTAGTTTTTAGTTTCTCACCGATAGTTTTAGTAGCACGCATGTCCCTTCATATTCTTAGATTTTTATTACGTTATGTGGTTTTGTGCGCCTCGGGTATTGTATTCCCTTTTGCTAGTATTTGGCACAGCTTATCCTTTATCTCTCCCTATTTCCTTTTCTCTTCCCTCCTTCTTCCTTTCTTGCTTTCCATTTCTTCTTATTACCCTTCCTGAGCTGAGGGTCTATTGGAAACACCTCTCTACCTGTTAGGTAGGGATAAGGTCTGCGTACAGACTACCCTTCCCAGACCCCATTTGGTGGAACATACTGAGTTTGTTGTTCTTGTTATGCTAAGTATTGACTTTAAACTCTGTTCAAACTCAAACGTGTCTCTTTCTTTTTTGACTCTTCAAAAATCTAAATCACAGAAATACCCAAATAATCTCCATAACAGTGGACCTTCCAGAATCGATCAGCAACCAAACATGCGTATCCTTAAACGCAAAACACAAGAAGCCACATCGTCTATACAACTATGCACTATAAATCCTCTTTATTCTTTTGGGTAAAGTGGGATTGAAGAATGATCTTCGACTAATAATGAAGAATCACAGTACACCTCCAGCAGAATTCCAATGTTAACTAAAGGGGACAATAACATGGTCTTTTCCCTTTGTTGATCCACGTAGTGTTGGGTCTAATCGCAGTGGGCTCAAATGGTCCGGCCCATGACCAGTTGCTCGTTATTCCTCAAATCCATATCTACTGATGAACTCAACTCTCTTTCTTCTCAGCTTGTTGATGTTGTGGCTAGCCACTAGAATTACTTTTGGGCTATAAAATGTGATATATATTTGAGCCGATGGGCTATAAATGAATTTTGCTAAAAAATTTAGAACAGCAAAGTGGTAGAAGCCTTTATTTTGTTGGACTCCCAAGTACAAAAAGAGACTCTAGGCCTAATAAAACATAACAAACATATAAAACAAACTTTCAAAGCTAGAAATTACATAGCACACAGCACAACAAAACCTAAACGAAAGCTAAAAATAATTTCTGAGTAAGAGTTGATTCTAAAGCAGTATAAACAGCACGCCATCCTGCTTCTGTAGGGTGAACTGTGTCCCAGAAAAATGCAGATTTTGGATCATTACACACTGTGTACATCTTCTCACCTTTCCCATTCATACTTCCACATGAATATTGATTGCTTATTCCCATACAACATGGTTTCAATGGTGTCTCAAATCTTGTACTTCCTGCTAAAAAATTACTGACTTTATCAGCATGTGGAAGCACTAGCAGAATTTCTAACTTTAAAGACAAAAGAAGGGTCCTTTCTGGGCTAGCCTGCATACAGAGGTGAACCCAGAATTTTAACGCGACGAGGGTACCAGTTTTCTGCTCAACCAGTGCCTCCTAAAGGCTTTATGTGTTCAGGGTTCCAGGTGATTTAAATTAACTATTTTGAAGGTATACACATATACATATACAAGATTTCTGCCAAAATTTTCAGGGTTCGGTGATTCCTCAAGGTTACACATAGGTCCGCATCTGTATGCATACGCAATATGGGCTTACATGTGTGCGACATTCCAATTTGTAATTTCCTTAAGAAGAGAAAGAGTAGAACAATAACGTCTCAATCCTAAGTTAGGATTAATTATATGAACCATCACTACTAAAAACAGGTATTAACGACCGACAAATTATGTAGCTAAATACAAAAATCCGTCGCTAATCTTATTTAGTGACGGATTAGTGACAGATTATCAAGAAATTCTGTTAGCCGCGAGCGATTTAACAACAAATTATCAAAAAAATCTGATAGCTGCGAGCGATTTAGCTACAGATCGACAACGAAGTTCGTAGCTAATTCTAGTTTTTCTTTAGCGCATATCGCACATGAAAAAAGCTAAGAGATTAAATATCTAGAGAAAATGGTTAAATACCTGGCACTCCTCTGCGTTCCAACACAGTAGTAAATGAGCTAAAAAGATCAAGAATGACAAAAGTAGAATCCTTTGTCTCATTATTCAACTTTGCCACAGCTTGCTGCAACAATGCATTGTGGAAATCCACAGCTGTGTTCTCAGTTGCATTGCATTGTTGGAATGAATTCAAAACTGTGCTTTGAGGAAGACAACCTAAGGGCTCCAATGCTGTCACTGCTATCTTCATTGCACCAAGTCCATGAACTCGTCTCATGTTTACAACTAGTTGATTTACCACACTAGTTATAAAGGCAGGAAAATCCTACACAAAAAAGGCATATAGTATATATATAAAGAGCTTAATCTTTTATATTATCAGATTACCTAAAAGATAAGTACGAGTAACTTTTCATAATAAGCGGAACGAGTTCCTAAAAGATAAAGCAAACAACTCATTGTCAGTGGTTAAATTATATTAATATATACTAGAGGCGGACCCAAAATTTAAAGGTCGCGGGTACACTTTTGGATTCTGCTTTGTATATAAGGTGCTCACTACTAATATATTACTATTTTCCAAAGACATATACAAGTATATATGAATTTTCCGGACTTTACGGGTGCTGGTGAACCCACTTTGTATAGCATAGGTTCGCCTCTGATTAATACCATTAAAATTCTTGACCTATATTTAGCAGAACTAGTTACCTAAAAGATAAAGCATACAAACTTGTTGTGACTGGTTAAATTATACATCAAACCTCTCTATAACAGCATATATCCCTATATAACAACACTTCTCTATAAAAATCAAACTTTTTAGGAACCAATTTGTATTGTTATGTTATAATATATGTTCTCTATAACAACACTTCACAATAACACCCAAAAATATTCGAAACTAACGAGACTGTTATAGAGAGGTTTGACTGTACCGTTAAAATTCTTAAACTATAACTATACATAAGTTAAAACCTATATATAACTTCACACTAATATACATTCTTGCCTAAATTAGATTAAAAATCTAGCTTCCATCATGTTTTTGTTGTTCATGATGAGTAAGAACTTAGCATATGAATACAACACTCTAATAGTGCGATTTGTGCTTTACCCCTTGTGCCTTACACCAACAATAGTGGGCAGAGACTTCCTAATAGGTTATGTTGCTCGGGCACTTTAAAAATGTTGTCAGGTGCAAGTCAGATCCATCCTCCAAAGTAGTCCAACAGCTTGTATCATACACGCGAGTCAAATTGTTGTTTTCTTGGTCTAGCACGAGAGGCGGATTTCAGGATTTGAAGCTTATGCGTTTGAAATTCTAGTCTTATACTGAATTATAAATTAATAATTTTATACTTTTATTGAATGAATTTCTTAAGATAAATATAAAATTTAAATCCAAATTAATGGATTCGGCCGGACTTGTAACCATACACTAACTCCGCTCCTGTCTGGCACATAAGTGGAGCCCAGAGTGTAATTTTCATCCAAGAAAAGGCTGACACGTTACCCAATAACGATGAAAGCCAGAGTGAGAAAAAACATGTTTTTTTAGTAATTTTATGGTTAGTAATGATCCATCAAAACCAGTATGAATTCAGCTAGTTTAGAGTGTAATGGCTGTAGGACCAGAATATTTTGTTCCAAATGAAATAGTACATAAAAATCCAAGAGAAGTAGGTTGGTCAACATCTAAATTCTTCTCCTACTAGTGTCAGTATCCATTAATTTACAAGATGTCCTAAGGACAATAAATATCAAATAAAAAAGATAGTTCGGTGCATAGAGTATTTTGTGTTTACGTAAAGTCGGGAGAAGGACCGACACAGTGGAGTGTAATGTATGCAGCCTACTATGATGTAAGTATATTCATAACTCGAACCTGTGACTTATATGTCACGACTAGATAATTATGGAAAGAAATTCCAATTTAACTTCGTAAGCAAGTATATTTGGATATTTAATTCGAAAAGAAATTCCAATTTAAATTTTAGGTAATTTCATGTTATTTTTAGATCCCTAAATATTATATGTACCCGAAGAGCTTTACTGGTTTTGCGTGCAGAATTGGTCAAATTGATCGTCAAATAGCAATAAGGAAAACTGACAACTTTAAGATTTAAACTTTAAAATCTTTTGCAATTATTTTTTTCCCAGTGTTTTACCAGTCTATGACAAAGCAGTATTGTGATACAAGGTTGGATCCACGAAAAATACACTATTTTTGAAGGATCTAACACACACCCTGGGAATTCCAGTAAAATAATTGGGCGTTAGGACATAAGAATTGTAAAATTCCAAAAAAAAGTAAAAATGGTATTTTGGATTTTTTTAAAATTTTGTAAGTGATTTGAGTGAAAAAAATTTGAAAAACAACTTTTTGGAGTTTTTCAAATTTTTGAAAAAATCCAAAATTCATCTAAATTGAAAATTTTATGGTCAAACACTGATTTTGAATAAAAAAGTGAAAAAAATTCGAAAAAAAAGTTTAAAAAAATTTTATGTCCAAACGGGCTCTAAGTTTCTCAGGCTGGAAATGATTCATATGAAAAGAAATTTTGACATGCCAAATACACGCCTGCATTTTTAAGTTTCTAATGTATTTTAATGGTAAGCAATGAATTCAGCTATTTTAGTGTTTAGTAGCTGAAAGGCCCAGCATTGTTCCACTTGAAAATTTTGCTTATATAATCCAAGAGAAGTAGGTTGGTCGACATCTAAAATCTTCTACTACTGGTGTCACCACCCACTAATATACAAGAAGCTTTGAAAACTGATCTTGTATGGCCGGTCTCAAAATAATAGTCACAAATATATATATATATATATATATATATATATATATATATATATATATATATATATATATGGTTCCTTTTAATTATAATGTTAATAAGTAAGCTATATAATCTTTCTTAGTATCATTTAAAGTATATATAAATATTTAATTTTTCTATAATATAAGAAATTTTTGGTTAATCTTCTTATCTTTATAATTTAATCTATCTTTAAAAAAAATGAAATTTAGTAGATAAAGTCTTTTTACCAAACAAATCTGATTTTTTGTATTTTTNTAAGGTGCGACCAAAATCTACAACCAATGATTTTAAATTATAAAAGAAGCCAAATCCTTGAGGTATCCAAAGTTTGCCCTATGGTCTCCATCTTTGGGTTTTCTCTGGTATGATGTATCCATTTCATATATAGGAATTACTATTGTACTTCGAAATAATACTATATGTTATAAATTATCTGATTGTATAAATATTTTATACACGGCTAATATATAGGACTCGCAGAAAGAAGCAGAGGCGGAACTGCCCTTTGGAAAGGGGGTCACTGCCCCCGGTAATTTAGAAAAAAAAGTATGTATATATCTTAAATAACATGCACATATTTTGATCGGCAAACTCAAGACTCAAACAACATTGGTTGAATCGGGGGCACAACTTGACTTTAAGTGAGATGCCTGAGTTTGATTTTCAAGTATTTGTTCAAATTTTTATTCGATAGTGATGCTCCCTAATACTTTCAAATTCTGTGTCCGCCTCGGGAAAGTAGGGTACTTCTACTACTAACATCAATATTTTAAAGTTTAGCTTAGTCAACTTGATGACAAGTGAAGTTTATATTACAAATGAAAAAGCATAAACGTTTTTTCTCAATCTAAAACAAAGAAGATTAATCTTTAAAAGAAGAACAAATAGTACACTTGTTCACAATCAATAAAAACTTAAAGAAACGCTTTTCTATAAAACTAGTACTACTACTAGCTAGTGGATTAGAACACTAAATTGGTAGTATATTTTAGGGCAAAGATCACCTTTAGCCGCAGCTGAAATTATTAATATTCCACGGTCGCAAAAGTATATAAAATTTGTATAAATAATACGGTCTAGTCAGTTTTCGGACTGGTCATTCAAAAATAGTCAGCGTTTGCCAGGTCATCGAAAAATAGCCACTAATTTACTGCAACAGAGACCGATCCAGCATAATATACTGGAGTTTGGTGCACCTGTGTATGAACTTCCAGCATATTATGTTGGAACTCCAACACGCGCAAAGTTCCAGCATAATATACTGGAGATTCGAGCACATGTGTATGAACTTCCAGTATATTATGTTGGAGTTCCAGTATACTTATGTTGGAACTCCAGCATAATATACTGGCGTTTTAAACAGTGTTTTTGCTCAGATTTAGCTTTACATGAACAATGACTAAAATTCGATTACTTTTGAAAGCGTGGCTATTTTTGAATGACCACTTGTAAATCTGGCTATTTTTTAATTTCTCCCTTTTTTGTACTTAGCATACAGAAATGTATATATATATTTTGAATATTATTTTGAAAACGGCTGTACAATGTCATTTTATATTCTGTGCATGCACATTAAATTTATTTATCAATTATTAACTATATAATAAATGATATTAAAGTACCTGAGGAGTACCACCATTAGCAAGGAAAGCACCATAATCATTTCCAGCAAGAGAGAGCAAGAACAATGAAGACTGCACATCTGCCTTTGTGTAGACTGAATTAGCCATCAATTTTTGGAAAAAATCGATTTGAGTTGTCATATTTGGCTCTGGAACTAAAGTATCAAATACACCAGTTCCTCCATATGCAAAATTTACCCCATATCTTAACCGATTTGTTGCATATTTCATCCATCTGTAAGGTACTGGTGATTTCACTCCCAAGAATTTTGCTGCTTGTTCATGTCAATTCAATCAATAATGAAAAGATTAAAAACTTATCTTTGTAATTAATTCAGAGTTTAATTTCTATGCACGAACAGGTCGCGGTAACTATTCATGGATCATGATATGTCAAATTATAGTCTTCTATAATAAGGTCGTCGAACTGCTATAATAGGTTAAATTATACGTATAGTATCAATGTATATAATTAAGTAAAATCATATAAAATGGGCAGATAGAGCTAGAGAAAGAGCGCTGGTGGATCCGTTACAAACCGCACGTAAATTCAAATGATTGTTTTTCTTCTAAAGGATAGTGGAAATTTTGGCTGAGAAAAATTTGAAGTCTTAGAGCCTATTTGGACATAACAAACATTTCATATTTGAAATTATATTCATGTCCAAACACAACCCTCATTTTCAAATATCGTTTTCACTTGAATTTTTTTTTCACTTTTTTTTTTTGGAATTTTACAATTCTTATGTCCAAACGCCCACTTAGGGTCGTTTGGTTCATAGTAGGGATATCCAGAAACTATAATTTCGATAACTTATACTATGTGATAGCTAATACCAAGATTTTAATATAGTTTATTTTAATGCTAGCTAATACCTATAATCAAACATGTGATAAATATAATTTTAAATTTTTATATCGGAATTAGTATTCTTATTCCGGTAAAGTTTTCATGTGACCAGCAGATCACGAGTTCGAGTTTTCAACCACGTGTAAAAATGTAGGGTAAGACCGCGTACAATGGACCCTATACTTCGGCCCTTCTCCGGATCCCACACATAACGAGAACTTAGTACACCGGGCTGTCTTTTTTAATCTTATCCCAAACGACACCGTATAGTCTAACTCAAGAGTTGGCATGATGAGTTGGTAGAGTAATCATAGAAGTGGGCTAATAAAGTGCAATGAACTACTCATTCTGTTTCAGTTTATGTGAACCTATTTTCTTTTTGATCCGTTCCAAAAAGAATGATCCATTTCTAAATTTGGTAACAATTTAGCTTAAACTTACAATTCTATCCTTAATGAGAAACTTTTATAACCACAAAAATACTATGACCCATTTTTAACTTGTTTAGGACCACAAATTCCAAAAATCTTTATTTTTTCTTAAACTATGTGCCCAATCGAGTAGTTACAAGTGACCATTACTGATATAATGATAGAACCAAAAGTAATTTAGTTTAGCACTAATTCTTTCATAATGTCGCACTTTCGAATATAAAACCACACGTGTATTAATTAGCGAAAGATAAGTACTTGAAAAAAAAGACAATTCAGACGATGAATCATTCTGTATTCACGCAGGATTCGAGAAAGGAATGAATATAATATAGGTAGCAAGCACCAATAGTTGACTTCAGGGCTCGAATACGTGACTCATAAATATCATACATAAATAATTTTATCGCTACTTTAAGACTCTTCCTCCAAAAATAAGTAATTACAAGAACTATTTTGTTTTATTATTGAGAGAAAAGTAATGGAAGTAATTATGGGATCAAGAAAGAAAAAGATGAGGGTGGTGGTCTGACAATAGATGATGCAGAAAAAGAGAAAGAAACAAAAGTATGAATAATGCAAAGATGTCCAGCCCCCAGCAGAAAAAGCAAAAAAAAATTAAGTCATTGGTAAGTAGCAACCCACTATGAAAAAAGAGAAGAAAAGAAAACACAAAAATTAATTGTTTATATAAACACAAAAGATAAAGTGAACATAATGATGAAAAGAATAGCATGGGAAGAAACAAAAAAGCTGCTAGGCTGGGACTACACCACACAACAAACAAAGTAAATTACAGATATTTGATACTACTCGCTCTCGGTTCACAATAAGTTATCAATTTTCTTTTTTATTTTAATCTAAAATAAATATTCAGTTATATAATCAAGAAAAAATTTAATTTGTTTATACAAAATAACTCTTATGTATATATTTCTAAAAAATTTCTTACTCCTCATATTAAATATTAATAAGGAATAGTTTAGTCATAATAAGTATTTTTATATATAATTTAATATTTTTTTAACGAGCGTGCTAAAAGTAAATTAGTCAATTATTGTGAACCAGAAGGAGTAATAATTATACGAGCAAGAATAATGAGTAGACAGATCTTACTCCTAGATAAAGAAATTATTTTCAATAGATCTCAATTAAAAAAAACATGCATAAAATATAATAATTGATTAGTACGTTGTACTGATTAAGTATTTTTTTACTATTTTATTTTATGTGACACATTCTTTCTTTTTTTTTTACTATATTTTATAAAATATGACAAATTTCAATATTTATCTTTTAACATTAAATTTTATCATTAACAATAAACTTTTATAACTGTACAAATAATATAGAATAATAAACTTAAATAGTCGTTTACTTAATTGTTTAAATTAAAAATAATCGACAAATATATTATTTTGTACGTAATATGTATATAAATGAATAAATGGGTTATATCAACTAGAAAACGTAAATGGTAAATCCGATCGTACCAGCTATTTGTGCAAAATATTCCAAAATTTACTTAATTTTCGTACTCAGTAGAATAATGTCACATTAAATAAAACAGAAAGAGTAATTATAAAAGAGAATAGAGGGAGTAATATATACCAAGGTAGTCAGTGAGTACACGGCCATCGGAAAACCTGCCGGAGGGCTTGCCGGGGAAAGTAACACCGTAAGGTTGTTTCCAAGAATTAGCCACAGACTTCCTATTGTTACCTGTATCTGCATATGAATCCCCAAATACAAACATCTTTGTGGGCTTAAAACCATTTATTTGATGCTTCTTTTCCTCATTAATGCCACTTTCATCCTTGTTATGCCTATGGTGATGATGATTATGGTGGTGGTGAGTTGAACCTTGAACTTGAATACTCCATAAATAACCTGTATATTTTATAGAAAACACTTGTTAGCAGCCGAGTCGGAGCCAGGATTTAGGAAATTTATGGGTTCGGGATTCTAGTTTTTTTTATAGTTAATTTGTACATATTTCATGAATTTTACGAGACAAATACAGAGTCTACACAAAAGTTACTGGGTTCGAATAGTGTATCTATAATATTAAATATAAAACCCAATCATTAACACTTGAAGTCGAAAATGCAGAACTCATATAAGACTAGAGAACAAGAACTAATCATAAGGGTGTGTTTGCAATGAAGGAAAATATTTTTTTCGAGAAAATAATTTTCTCATAAACTTTGTCTCGCTATCCAACAATATTATTTAGAATTTAGATAATAACTATTCAAGAAAAACGTAAGTGAAGTAAAAAAAATGCATACCTGTGATGAAGAAGAAGGAGAAAAGGAAGAACCGTGAGAAGTTCATGGCTTGATAGGGTGGGAGTTCAGTTTAAAACTTTAAATGGAGCAGAGCTGTGTGGGAATATGAAAGGGAAGATTGGGGGAAGAAGAACAGTGAGATTCTATTCCGCTAATGCTAAAGCTATTTATATACATGATGATGAAAAAGAATGTGCAAGTTAAACATCGTAAAAATAGGGTATTTAGGTATACTAAGCTTTCGTTACGAGCAGGATCGGGTAAATGGTCGGATCACAAAGCTCTATTATATGCACCCATACCATGCATTTTTTTTAAAAGTTATTTTCACCGTTCTACGGCTCAACCCGTGACCTTTTAATCACGTAGCAACACTTTTACCCGTTATACCAATGCTCCCATTCTATTCTAATTATATATATATATATATATATATATTATTTTTCAAATCGTAATTTTACAAAAAGAGCAGAGGGGGACATTGACTGGTGGAGTATAATTTAGTCATTGGACCTTTACCAAATAAATTCAAAACCATTTGGCTAGTGCCACAAGTTCATTAAAAGTTAAGGGGTCTGCCAATTTATTATAATTTCCTATCCCAATTGGTGGTGTCATTTAGGACATTAACCATATTGCAAAAGATAGGATATATTCTTTTCTACAAGTTCTCTTAAAATATTTACTTATGTAAAGGCAAAGGTGAATCTCCTAGGTGGACGTATCAAATTAAAATTTAATTTGTCATTATGATATATACACAAATTAAGTCCATGGTGACTTTGATAACGGGGCTTCTATTCACCTATCACATGACTCTCAAACCCAACCTGTGGTGGATCTTGGAAGACGGTCAAATGCAACATTCTTTGCCTCGTAGGGAGTTTTCACTTTTTAAAAAAAATTGCGATAATATCGGCATCAACTTGCATTTCACCTATTAAGGCTTAAACAAACGTGAAATTTGAACCTTAGTCTTATATACGGCCAAAATCGGGGGAGTCAGATTTCGAGGTTTGCTATGTCGAGCCCGAGCTCGGAAGGCTCGAAGTAAGGATCAAGCTCGAATTCAGAATACGCACCTCGAAAGAGTTCATCGAAGGCCCGACACGGCCTACCTCAAGGCAGTGCTAAATCGATAACAGTCAAGAAAAAGCGAAAAATTCCCAAGGACACGTGGTTAGGACGGATAGGATTTGTAAGAAATAGTACAACTCCGTATTGAACCATTATACAGTTGTACCAATAGTATTCTTTGTCATAATTATAAATGTACCATATTAGGGTTTTCTCCTCCTATATAAAGAGGACCCCAATCATTTGTAAAGGATACATCAATTCACTACAATAGAACATTCTACCCTACTTTTCTCGTGCTCAACATTACTCTCCAGCTTTATTGTTCTTCATTTATTGCTCATAATTTACTGCTGAAGACTGACCTCGAGACCCCCGAGGTTACTAAGCTCGAGGCCCCCAGTTCTGTGACAACATTGGTTTGGCTATCACGTTCTTCTTATTTACACTTATTGTTTCTTGATTATTAACTAGTATTAGAATAAATCACATATTTTTAGAATCACAAATCAAATATAAATATTAACACCATTTTCAAGGAAAACAGTTTGGCACCCACCGTGGGGCTAAAAATGATAGTGATTGTTTTGGTGCTAGTTTTCTGATAACACAAGTTATTCTTCACACTTTTTCTTGTCCAAGACTCTTTGATTTCGGGTCAAAAATATGTCTAACTCAGAAAACACACATGGAAACGACGGTCTTGAGTTCCATGGAGAGAACAATTCAACAACCTCAGTCGCCGGTGTACCACCGCAAAACCCTGGGGTAGCACCAACACCAATCCCTTTCGATGTAGGTTCAAGCAATGCTTTGCACGTCGATTTGGGTACTGATACTGACGGAAGTGTGTGCGGAGGTGACCAACCTAATGCACAAAGAACATATGCTCGAGAAGAAGTCATCCTACAAGCAACCTTTGAAATGTTACAAGCACAGCAAGTGGCTATTGCTCAGCTACAGAGTCAGCAAAAGACTCCGAGCAAAACAAGACCGGAATCAGTTCCTCGAGTTGAGCCAATACCAGAAAAATCAAGTAATAATGGGTCAGGAACAGACCCCACTATCATGATAATGCTCGAGGAGCTCACCCAGAGAATCGAGTCAGGAGAAAAGAAGATAGATGACAACGACAAAAAAGAACCCGCTCTGATACCAATTGATAGTTTTAGGGGTCCACCAAACAGTAGAGGTACCAGGTCCTCTACTGGTTTCCACAGAGTTATAAACTAAAAATGCGCAAGGAGACAAAGGATTTTTACGTGGAAAAATCCCACTCAAGGGGACAAAAACCACGACCTACACTTGTAGGATTTCAACTTCACTAACTTGTAATCTAGACTATTACAAGTCACTTTGAAAGGCAACCTTACAAAGACTTTGACACACTAACTTGTAACCACTATTACACGCCACTTTGAAACTCTCTAGTTACAAATACTTTGACTCATGACAACCTTTAGCCACAATGAGATCAAGAGAATAAAGAGAAAAAAAGATTCCTAACTAGTTGCTTCTACAAAAGCTAGTAGGATACAATTAAAATAAAATACAAGATTACAACTCAACTAAGGACATTATCAATACTTGATGAGCACGTTTTGTAGGCCTTAGTGGAGTTGTCTTCTTGCTCTTGAAGCTCTTGAGTCTTTAATTCTTGAGAGCACTTAATGCTTGAATATTCTTTTTGTCAAAAGCTCAAGTAAGTTGGTTGTTGTTCTTGCTTCAAGATATTATCTTGCATCCCATGTCCCAAGAAGGATGCCCAATGTCTTAAGGATATAAGGCTCAACCACAAGGAAGTGACTCCTGCACTGCTGTTACACTGTAGCGTGAGCAGTGACAGCCAGTCACTTGTCTGTCATAGTTTTCTACAGCTGTCAAGCTGACTTGTTCTTGAATCTGTGAGTCCGATGAGGGAGCAGGTCCCTCATCTGATCTGTCCTAATTCACTGAGAGTGATCCGGAATTCCTGAAGACATATATGATTTGTGATGTTGTATGTGCATTAGGTCCTCTACCTGGTTCTTCACATAAAAGTTTGTTGAGTCATCAAAACAGAATACAACTCATCAATTTCCCCCTTTTTGATGATGACAAACTTTTATCATTGATAGGTGAATGTGATAGTGCAAACAGTGAGTGACCAGGTTCCTAGTACGTTCCCCCTACCAATATGCTTCCCCCTTAAATGATGCACGGGTAGGTCAGAGTTCAGACCTCCCAAGTTTAGGTTCCGAGCCAGTTCCCCCTATCAATATGCTTCCCCCTTTTGGCATCATAAAAAGAACATACACAGAGTAAGAGAGATGAAGGAAGTCCACGAAAGTTAACTCATGCCCCTTATGTGCACACAACATGATAGAAGACAGAACAAAGTTCAAACATGCATTAAGTAGAACAAACAAAGACTGATTTCATTAATCACAAAAAAAGTGAAGTGACATTGCTGAAGTCGTAGCTCGAAAGCGAGACTTTATTTGGATTTTCCAAAGTAGGAGCAAACATATGATATCCAACTCAACCCATCAAACAAAACACAAAAAAAAAAAACATTCAGAACTGCTAGCCATAACACAGAAGAAGAACAGGAAGGACGGGAATCCTAAGGAGCACTAGAGGAGGAAGGCTTAAGGGCGGAAGCAGCAGGAGTGCGAAGAACCAAGTCCATGCGGACATTGGCGGAGGACTGTTCCTGAAAAAGCTTCTCTTTAAGATCATCAACTTGCTGCTTCAACTCAACATTTTCTTTGGTCAGTCATACCACCTCTGTATCAAATGCACTAGTAGAACCGGGTCCCTTATCAGACTGCCCTGATGCTTCTATGATGGCAATTTGCCCCTTGAGCCTCTTGATGGTGTCTTGGGCAGCATTTAGGGCATTGATCATTTGGGAAATAGTGGAGTTGCTGCCCCCAGCCTTCTCAATACATTCACACTCCTCAAGAGTGGTCTTGGTGAAGTTCTGCTTACGAGTCCCAACGCGAGGGTTGGTAAGAGGAACCTTGAAGTGCTTAAAGACCTTGGTAAGTAGGAACCCGTAGGGAAGACCGTGATTATTATCCTTGTGGGAAATCACCTTGTGCATATGGCCTATCATGAGAGAGGGCAGGTTCACAGGAGTAAAATTGTCAAGTGCTTCCATCAGAATAAGATCAGCCCTAGATGCCACTGAGCGTCTTTCAGCTCGAGGAAGAAGAAATTTATTTACCAACTCAAAGAGGAGTTGATAAACAGGCAGCATAGCCTTTTTATGAACCCGGTCCCCATGCTGGAAAGACCCAGATTTGACAATGACTTTGCGGAAGGTATTGTTGCAGGCATCCTTGGCTGGATCAATGGAGGACAGAACCTCTGATGGAATCCCAAAATGTCTCCCAAACGGACATCATCAAACATTATGTCCACACCTCCCACCAACACACAAGCATGACCATCGACAGGAAAGAAAAAGGAATCATAGAATTCCCTCACAGCATCCTCATAAACTTTTGCTCCATTGACATTTAAGAGATGATCCCATTTCTAGAACTCATGCATAGCCATAAGTTGGCTCATGCCAGGCATATCAAGGATCTCAGGATCAATGGTCCGCCCTAACAACACGACTGGTAGTTGACTACTCTCCTTCCTTGTGGTGACTTCAGCAGAACCAGGTTCCTCTGCATGCTTCCGTTTACCCAACACTTTCGTAGATTTACCCTTGGATTTGGTAGATACAGGAGTTTGGTTACTGACCTTTGGAACACTTTTCTTCTTGACCTCTTTTGCAACTTGGACGATTGAGGGCCTCACACTCTTCTTAGACACAACAGTAGTTCGACCCACAAGAGAACTGGGTTCCTCAGTAGTATCCTCGTCAACCTCCACAACAGGAATATTCTTGTCTACAACAATGCGACCACCCTTCACCAGACGCCTCCGTTTGAGCTTGTTAACCTTCTTGCTCTTTTCAAGAGCTCTAGCCACTGCCTCCTTCTTTTGTAGTCTAGTGGAGGTCGCTTCACTGATGGAGTTGAAGCAGGCATTCCATGACGAAGTTTGAAGCGAGCACTAAGAACCATGTCATCCTCGTCATCATCTTGTGGAGGGGGAATAGATTCAAGAGGGAGAGTGTAGAAGATTTTTGCAGAAGGAGAGGGAGAGGATGGAGAACCACGTTCCTTGCCAGGTTTGGAAGGAGAGGGCTCATGGCGAGGAGATTCAAAGATAACCATAGTTCCTTCATCATCGAGAATGGAGGGTGATGGTCCTTGAGGCTTAGGAGGAGAGAAGGCACTTTCAGAGGGTTGTTCAGAAGAAAAGGCCATGATGTTTTCGGCGGCCTCTTTTTCTGGTGACTCCAGGGAAGGTTGGGTGTTGAGAAATACAGAGTTAATGTACTGATTCAGATCATCCTCAGATTCGTCAGAAACAGAAGAAGTTTCTAATGCTAGAGTCCTAGATGGTGGTAAGTAAGAGGATGGTGGTGAAGGGGGTTTGTCAGTGGTCATGGTGTTTGGTGACTGTGGAGATAGAGGAGACGCGGAAAGGGAAGCTGCAGGAGAAGAGGGTTCCATGGACGGAGGTTGAGCAATAGGAGCAGAGGATGCCTCAGAGACAGGGAGTGTCTCATTCGAGGGCGAGAGCCCCATATCCTCGACGGGGTTAAGATTGAGGTCAGCAGTAATGGAGGGAGGAGAAATGTTGTCTTGGGAAGCCATTTGCACAGTTTGAATAGGAGTGAGAGAGGAGGAGATAGAGAGATTGATGAGATTGGTAAAGTTGTGTGTGATGTGATGAAGAAGAAGAAGTTTATAGAAGAAGGCGGAAAGAAGAAGAAAAGGAAACGGGTCCAAGTGACGGTTTAAGAAGTGGGAAAACGTGTAGAGAAGTTGAAGAGTGAAGGGAAGGATGTGACTGATGTGTCTCTAAAAAGGTGAAGAGAGAGAAGGAGTAAGGGCAGCAGTAATAAATGCAGTTACTTTTTGATGGAGAGAGAAGGATCACATATATTTACTGACCTGGTGGAAGGGAACCAGGTCCGTTACTTGTTTTACTTTTGAGAGAGATTCTTCATTCTTTGTGTGGTCTACAATGCTGCTTCACTGAGTTTTGTAATCACTATGCGTGTCTACCTGCAACGATATTTAGGTGAGTTAGACTTTGCCAGGAAAACACCTTATCACTTACCCTGAGTAGAGAAGTATATCCATAAGAGAACCAGGTTCCTAATTAGATCTCAGCAGGCCCAGTGCAAGTCTGTTCTTCTCGAAGTGTTCTCTCCCAAGATCTTTGGTGAAAATATCTGCAATTTGATCTTCAGTACAACATAATCTCATGCATATGTACCCCTTTTCAACGTTGTCTCTAAGAAAATGATGTCTCACATCAATGTGCTTAGTTCTTTTGTGGTGTACTAGGTTCTTTGCCATATTGAGTGCACTTGTGTTGTCACATAAGAGTGGAATGCTGTCAATGTGCACTCCAAAGTCCTCCAATTGTTGCTTGATCCACAGCAGCTGAGCACAGCAAGAGGCATCAACAACATATTTTGCTTCAGCTGTGGATAGTGCTACTGAGTTTTGCTTTCTTGTTCCCCATGAGATTAGGCAGGATCCAAGAAACTGAGCCATCCCTGAAGTGCTTTTCCTATCTATAAGATAACCTGCATAGTCAGCGTCATCATAACCAACAAGATTAAAATTGTCACCTGTAGGATAGTAAAAGACCAGGTCCTGTTTGCCTTTAAGGTAACGCAGAATCCTCTTAGCTGCTTTCAGATGCGACTCCTTGGGATTTGATTGAAATCTTGCACACAGTCCTACACTGAAGACTATGTCTGGTCTGTTGGCTGTAAGATAGAGAAGTGATCCAATGATGCCTCTATACATGGTTTGATTCACAGGGGTGCCAGCATCATCCATGTCTAGTTTGGTCGCCACTGCAATGGGTGTGTCAATCACTTTAGAATCCTCCATATCAAACCTTTTGAGTAGTTCCTTGATGTATTTCTGTTGACTGATGCATGTACCCTTGATGGACTGTTTAACTTGAAGACCCAGAAAGAAGTTCAGGTCCCCCATCATACTCATCTCGAACTCACTTCCCATAAAATTTGCAAACTTTTTACACAGGGAATCTGTTGTAGCCCCAAAGATGATGTCATCCACATAGACCTGGACAATAATAAGGTTCCTTCCTCGTTTCTTCAAAAAACAAGGTGTTGTCTATCTTCCCCTGGTAAAACCATTGTCAAGTAGAAACTTTGATAACCTCTCATACCACGCTCTAGGGGCTTGCTTTAATCCATACAGGGCTTTGTCCAGCTTGAAAAAATGTTCTGTATGATCATGGTTTTCAAACCCCGGGGGTTGCTTGACATACACTTCTTCCTTGAGATAGCCATTTAAGAATGCACTCTTTACATCCATTTGAAACAAAGTAAATTCCATGTGGGATGCAAAGGTAATAAGAATTCTAATGGCTTCCATACGAGCAACTGGAGCAAAAGTTTCATCATAATCAATCCCTTCTTCTTGATTGTACCCTTGAACCACCAGCCTTGCCTTGTTTCTAGTAGTCTGCCCATGCTCATCCAGTTTATTCCTGAACACCCACATGGTTCCTATGATGGTTCTACCTGAGGGTCGAGGTACCAAGTGCCAAACCTGATTTCTCTCAAATACATGAAGCTCTTCTTGCATAGCCATTATCCTGTCAGCATCCTTTAGAGCCTCCTTAATATTTTTGGGTTCAATTTGGGACAGAAAAGCTGAGAAGGCTAAGGAATTTTTGGTTTTTGATTTGGTTTAAACTCTGGAATCAAGAGGAGTGATTATGTTATCAAGAGGATGAGAGCTTTTATGTTTCCAATTTGGAGCCTGAATCTGATTAGTAGAGGTGCTTGGCATGTAAGTTAGGCTTCCTTGTTCAGCAACCTGAGGAGTGCTTTCCACAGTATCTTCAACCCTCTCCTCAGCTTCTGCAGGAGAAATAAGAGGACCAGGTTCCTCCTGAGGTCCTGGAGACAGTGCTGAGTTATCTTCCAATGTCGCCTTGGTTTGACTCAGCATGTCAGCCTTTCCATTTGATACGTCGGAGATTTCACCTGGAACCTAAAGTGGTTCATAGTCTTGATCTTCACCATTGTTGTCCTTGGTTGATAATGGAGCTTCATTGAAGAGTACATGAACACTCTCTTCCACACACTGAGTTCTTTTATTGAACACTTTATATGCTTTGCTTTGTGAGGAATAGCCCAGAAAATTCCTTCATCACTCTTGGCATCAAACTTTCCCAGTTGATCCTACCCATTGTTCAACACATAGCATTTGCATCCGAAGGCCCTTAGGTGAGTTACTTTGGGCTTTTTTCCATTTAGCAATTCATAAGGAGTTTTGTTCAGGAAGGACCTGATCATGCACCTGTTGATCAAGTAGCATGTTGTGTTGATTGCCTCAGCCCAGAAATTCTTTGCAATCCCACTGTCTATGAGCAGTGTTGATGCATGATGGCAAAGTTATATCCTATGCTTCTTGTCAATTGAAGATTCATGAGAAGAACTATCCAGTTCATGATCTGGAGCTTGCAACTATTGTTCATGCATTGAAGTTTTGGAGGCATTACTTGTATGGTGTGCCATGTGAGGTGTTTACGGATCATAAGAGTTTACAGTATCTATTCAGGAAAAAGGAGTTGAACATGAGGCAGAGAAGGTGGTTAGAGTTACCGAAGGATTATGATATTACCATTCTTTATCATCCGGGGAAGGCCAATGTGGTGGTCGATGCTTTACGCCGGAAGTCAGTTAGTATGGGCAGTCTAGCTTATTTATCAATCGAGGAGAAACCTCTTGCGTTGGATGTTTAGGCTTTAGCCAATCGATTTGTGAGGTTGGAGGTTTCTGAGACTGGTAGTGTGTTGGCCCACACCGTGGCCCGTTCTTCGTTGTGTGATCGTATTCAGGCCAGGCAGTATGATGATTGTTATGTATGTACTCTTATAGATACGGTTCGGCACGGGGGTGCCAAGCAGGTCACAGTGGATGATGAGGGAGTTCTGAGAATGCAAGGACGTATTTGTGTGCCTGATGTAGATGGCATCCGTGAGTTGATTCTTCAGGAGGACCATAGATCCCGGTATTCCATTCATCCGGGTTCCGCGAAGATGTACCAGGACTTGCGGCAGCACTATTGGTGGCGGAGGATGAAGAAGGATATTGTAGCTTATGTAGCTCGGTGCTTGAACTGTCAGCAGGTTAAGTACGAGCACCAGAGACCCGGTGGTTTGATGCAGCAGATTCAGCTTCCTGAGTGGAAGTTGGAGCGTATCACCATGGACTTCGTAGTTGGACTCCCACAGACTCAGAGGATGTTATGCGGTTTGGGTTGTTGTGGATAGGCTGACCAAGTCAGCGCACTTCATTCCGGTATCAGATTCATATTCAGCGGAGAAGTTGGCAAGGATATATATGAGAGAGATTGTGCGATTGCATGGTGTGACCTTATCCATTATATCAGACAGAGGTACTCAGTTTACCTCCCATTTCTGGAGAGTATTTCAGCGAGAGTTGGGCACACAGATTGATTTGAGCACAGCATTTCATCCTCAGACGGACAGATAGTCCGAGCGCACTATTCAGGTTTTGGAGGATATGTTGCGGGCTTGTGTTATTGATTTTGGTGGTTCATGGGACCAGTTGTTACCTTTAGCTGAGTTTGCCTACAACAACAGCTAACAGTCGAGCATCAGAATGGCTCCGTATGAGGTGTTGTATGGTAGACAGTGTCAGTCTCCAATCGGATGGTTTGAGCCAGGAGAGGCTAGATTGTTGGGTTCTGAGTTAGTCCAGGATGCCTTGGACAAGGTGAAGATTATTTAGGATAGACTTCGTACAGCTCAGTCCAGGCAAAAGAGTTATGCGGATCGCAGAGTTCGAGATTTGGTCTTTATGATAGGAGAACGGGTATTTCTTCGAGTGTCGCCCATGAAGGGCATGATGAGGTTCGGAAAGAAGGGAAAGTTGAGCCCTAGGTACATTAGTCCATTTGAGATTTTGGATAAGGTAGGAGAGATGGCCTACAGACTTGCCTTGCCGCCGAGTTTATCAGCCGTGCACCCGGTGTTTCATGTGTCTAAGCTCCAGAGGTATATTGCGGATCCATCTCATGTACTTTATTTCAGCGGTGTCCAGTTGGACAAGGATTTATCGTATGAGGAGGAGCCAGTAGTCATATTAGCTCGGGAGGTTCGTCAGTTGAGATCGAAGAGTTATCCTTCGGTTCGTGTTCAGTGGAGAGGTTAGCTTGTTGAGGCAGCTACCTGGGAGTCCGAGTCCGATGTGCGGAGCTGATATCCCCATCTTTTCCCCGATTCAGGTACCTTTCTATGTCCGTTCGAGGACGAACGTTTGTTTTAGAGGTGGAGATTGTAATGACCCAAAAGGTCATCCTGTGTTAATTTTAACTAAATCTGTGTTCCGAGGCCTCAAAAGCCTCCGTTAATCCCACCTCGAGGTGTGTGAGCAGCCCGGGCGCGTAGCCGGGAAGCCTTTATGTGAAAATTTGATAATAAGTTAATTTTGCAGTAATTTATGGAATAAAGTTGACTTTGGTCAACAATTATGGTAAACGGACCCAAACCCGTGATTTGACGTCCCGGAGGGCCCGTAGGAAAATATAAGACTTGGGCGTATGCCCAGAATCGAATTCCGAGATCCCAAGTCCGAGAAATGAATTTTTAAAGAAAATTGTTTCTGAAAATAATAAAGGCTTATGGAAATGGAATTTGATTTGAAACCTGTGTAACGGGGCTCGTATTATGGTTCCGGAGCCCGGAACAGGTTCAATATGTGTTATATGAGTTATCAGTGAAATTTGGTAAGGAACGGACTTGATTTGACGTGTTTCGGATAAAAAATGGAAAGTTAAGAGTTAATGAAGTTTTGAGAAAATTATATAGAAATAAGTATTTCCTTGAATTTGAAATTTGGTTTGGAACGTAATTTTACTTTATCGAGGTCCGAATGTGATTCCGACACCAGAAATAGTTCCGTTATGTCATTTATGACTTGTCTGCAAAATTTGATGTCATTCCGAGTTGTATAGGTCGGTCCGGCTCATTTTTATAGAAATCAAGAGCTTGAAGTTTCTTAAGTTATGGTTTTAAGGGTTTTGGAGTGTGATTTTGAGATTTAGCGTTGTTTTGGGTGTTCCGAAGGCTCGAGCGAGTCTGTATTATGATTTAGGACTTGTTGGTATATTTGGACGGGGGCTCGGGTGGGCCCAGGTGCCTCCCGGACACCCAACGGGGCTAAAAACCAGCTAAAATAGTTGCTGGTGCAACTGTTGCTGGTGTGACTGCAGGTGCGGGACCGCTCCTGCGGTCCCAAGCATCGCAGGTGCGACAACAGGTGAGGTCCCCCATTCTCGCAGGTGCGGACAAAGGTCCGCAGGAGCGGAACCGCAGGTGCGGTAATCCCTCCGCAAATGCGACCTCAGCCCCTCTTGCCCAATTCTGCAGGTACGAGCCCCAGCTCGCAGGAGCGAGACCGCAAGTACGGTCCTCGAGCCGCAGGTGCGGAATCCCTGTAGGCCAGGCAGTGCTTAATCTTTAAAATACAAGATTTTTCATATTTTCACCCTTCTCTTCTTCCTCAACCCCCATTGACGATTGCCAAGCTAGTTTTCCTCCATAACGATTTGGGTAAGTTAATCTAACACTAATTTCTTCCATTTTCCTTCATCAATCACTAGAATCTAGGTCTAATAACTTGAAATCAAGGTAGAAATTAGGGGTTTGTGGGTAGAGTTAGGTTTATGGAATTTTTGGGAATTCAACTTCGTTTTGGGGTCGAATTCTAAAACAAATTGTATATTCGAGCTCGTGGGGGAATGAGTTATCGAGTTTTGGTCCGAACCTCGAGTTTGGACCAAGCGGGCCCGGGGTCGGATTTTGGTATTTTTGGAAGAATGATAGAAAATGTATAATTAGGCCTTGATATTGAGTTATTGGATAATTATTGATGTTATTAAGTCAATTATGTCTAGATATTATCGTTTCGGAGTTGGATTCGAGAGGAAAGGCTGTGATTGAGGCTTGACTTGCATCTTTGGAGCCGAGGTAAGTGGTTGGCCTAACCTTAGCTTGAGGGAATAAGTATAGAGTCTTATTTGCTATGTGTAACTCATGTCCAACGTATAGGTGAGGTGACGAGTACCTATATGATGTGGTCAAGCATGCCCGTGGGTCAAATGTGATGAATCATATTGTGTTCTTAATATTCTCTGTACTATGAGTAATTGGTGATTTAGAAGTGATACATCGAGGTTGTTTCATGACATGGGGAGTTATTGTGTTATTTGTTTCAGTTGAGGCTTTTACTGTTGAAATTATGTTTCTGATGCGAGTTTGGTTATAGCTGAGTCCCTTGCCGGGACGATAGAATTTTATTGAGTATTTCCGTACACTTGAGATTTCTTATTGTTAGTTTTCACATTAAATTGTTGCTTTTATATTATTTATCGCACGAGGGGACATGTCGTGCTGATTGTTGATTATTTATCGCACAAGGGGACATGCCGTGCTGATTGTTGATTATTTATCACACGAGGGGACATGCCGTGCTGATTGTTGATTATTTATCGCACGAGGGGACATGTCGTGCTGATTGTTGATTATTTATCGCACGAGGGGACATGTCGTGCTGATTGTTGATTATTTATCGCACGAGGTTACATGTCGTTCTGATTGTTGATTATTTATCGCACGAGGAGACATGTCGTGCTGATTGTTTATTATTTATCGCATGAGGGGACATGCTGTGCCGATTGTTTATTATACACGAGGGGACATTCCGTGTCGAGTGATTTTACTATTTATGCACGAGGGGACATTCTGTGCCGAGTGATTGTGAGATTATGCACGAGGGGACATGTCGTGCCTTTTGTTGTTCATTATTTGTTCTAAGACGTTAAATCCCTGCTTTTACTTCTACATTTCAGTTATTACCCTGTTCTACTGTGCTAGTAATTGTTGCCCCTTGATCCCCAACATGTTCTCCCCGTATCTGTTTTTACTTGTTTATTTCCATAGATATTTCCTGTTGTTATATAGGATTGCACAGGTATGTATATTGTTGTTGGTCCTAGCCTCGTCATTACTTCGCCGAGCTTAGGCTCGGCACTTACTCAGTACATGGGGTCGGTTGTACTGATGCTACACCTGCACTTCTTTATGTTGTGCAGACTACACATCCGGACCCGGTTGACACTGACGGAGGAAGCATTCCGTTAGTTCATTCAGGAGACATCGAGGTATACCCGCAGACGTTCGTGGGCCTTGGCGTCACCTCCTACCCTTCTCTTTCAGTTCTGTCTTATTTTATTGTTTCAAAGACAGTTATATGTACTTATTTTTAGACCATTGTATTTAGTAATCTCATAGGCGGTTCGTGAGTATGTGACACCAGCTCTGGGTTATCTTTATGGGTTTTAGTTCGAAGCTTGCTATATTATTTTGAATTTAGTTAACTTTCATATTGTTGACCACCGTTGTCTTAGTTATCTTGTTCATTTTAGTTGTTAATGAGTTTATTTAGTTCAAACGTTGGCTTGCCTAGCGGGTTCAGCGTTAGGCGCCATCACGACCTGAAGGTGGGATTTCAGGTCGTGACAGTGCTACCTAGGGAAAACTCAACAAGTATTCAAGGCTTCTTTTCTATCAACCTCGAATATTGGGGGGCATCACCCTCGGAGGTTACTTTTTCTAAGAAAGCAAGTTATGCCGAAGAGGGCCTCGATAGGAGAATCTTGTAATGGACCAAATGGTCAAATGAACCGTGTCCATGTAGAATAGTCGATCCCCCGATGGAAAAACATGTACGCATGTATCGATCATTTGAAGAAGCACTCTTATTATATCAAAACACTTTGTGCCTCAAAAAAGTCTGTTACTTTCATTAAACGGCTCAAGGGACAAATACACCCGAACACTCGAGGATTGTCTTCTACAGTCAACATATCGATTCATCAAAAACTCGAACTCATAAGACCTCAATGAGGCAAAATCGAATTTATAAGACCTCAATGAGGCATATCCGAACTTATAAGACCTTAAAAAAGGCATCCCCGATATGAAGGAAAGGCTATATACTCGAACTTGTAAGACCCTTAAAAAGGCGTACCCTCAATTTTAAGGTCGAGGCCCACTCGGGGAAGGCTACGGCCAAATATAAAGACTACGGTCATATGAAAAGGCTACGGAAAAAATAATGCGGCTCGGAGACGTCCGACTTCCGCCATAAAACTAAATGCCTTCAAATACTTTGAAAAAACTAGTTAAATCAGGCTACCCTTGGCATAAGCAAATGGGTTTCGATAAATATCAGCTCCGAACAATGTAAAGGCTTCGAAAAAATCAGCCTTCGAGAGAACCTCACGAGGTACTCAATTATCGTTGCACATCGACTTGTAATCGAGGTTCCTATCAATCGAACCGTCAAAAAGTCGGACGAACACAAAAACATGCCAAAGCATAACAAATTTTTTAAAAGTCTTTAGCCAGAATGGGGGAAAATTGTAGCCATTTTAGAGGTCAAATTGACCCAATCTAAAAAGAGACTAAGGGCCGATATGTAAGAGCCTAAGGGTCAATCTAAAGAGCATGAGGGCCAATCAAAAAATAGCCTAAGGGCCGATATGTAAGAGCCTACGGGCCAACCTAAAGAGCCTAAGGGCCAATCTAAAGATCCTAAGGGCCAACTTAAAAAGATCATAAGGGCCGATGCTTTAAATCCTAAGGGCCGATACCTAAAGAACATAAAGGCTGAAGCACACTATGCTCGAGACCTCGCCTAGTTCGGACTCAAAAGGCCCGAGCTAAAGCTTAACTCGAAGATCAGACCCTAAGTGGTCACTTATTGTCGGTCATCGATCAAAGCACAAAAACCTAAGGGTTTCATATTCTAAGTCCAATACATCGGAATGCTCATCAACAACATCAAAAAGACAAAGGCAAGGAAGAAATTGACAACAAAAATGAAAACAAAAGACTTTTTATATTTATGATAAGGGTAAAAGGTATGTTTACAAAACTCCCGCATGGAGACCTTACAAAGGAAGTAAAGGAGGCCTAATCTATTGATGGGGTCGCATGCTCGGAGGTAGCACCCACAGGGACTACTATACCCTCAGAAGCTTGACCTTTAGGAGCCTTCTTTCCATCGGGGACTTTGTCTCCATCAACCCCCTCAGGACCAACCTCTTCCCCGAAAGCCTCCTCGCCAGCCTCCTCTTCATCATCCTGTACATCAGCTTCATCATCGGAGGAAAGGACGAACTTGGCATCAACCTCATCTGCCTTAGCCTACTCTATCTCATCGGTAAGATCAAAGCCTTTAGCATGGATCTCCTCGAGGGTTTCCCTCCGGGATCGGAGCCGGGCGTAGTCGTTGCTTCTTTGCTCCCGGTTGGAGGCCCCCATTAACTCCATCTAAGCATCAGTAACATCTTTCAAATAGATAGGTACCGTCTTGTCGGCCTTGGCTTGTATCTCCTTGGCCTCGGCTCGGTCTTTCTCAACTTTGGCCTTCGCCTTCGTGAGACCGACCCCGAGCTCGACTATCCTTCCCGCCTGAATCGAGTTGCTCTCTTGAGCATTTTGAAGTTGGATTTCAACGGCGAATAACTTGGCCATTGCTTCTTTTTTTGCCACAACAAGGATGTCCATTTGTACATTTCATTTATTACACTCGGAATTGACATGGGCAACCTCACCCAGAAGACGTTCCAGCATCTCCACTTACCGCTGCAACTGAGTAATTTAAGTGTTAGCCTCCGGAGATGGGAGAGGGAGCCCGTATTCTTTCAGAACAGAGGTTACCAGCTTCTCCAACTTGTCCTCGTACTCACGAGCACTGGTCAACACTGACCGAAGGTGCCTCAATTCCTTTTCTTTCTTGTCACAAAGAAGCCTGAGGGACTTCTCCTCATTTGAGGATCTACGGAGCTCGACCTCACAACGACACAACTCAGTCTTAAATTTGTTAAAGGCCTACAGAGAAGAAATTTTGATTATACAAAAAGGAAATTATGAAGTTAGAAAAATCACAATGCTACTAAAAACTTACAATTGAGCAAAGTCGTTGAGCCTCCTAGAAGTTCGAGACTGCATCAGCCAGTTCGGCCTCATCGACCCCAGTAAAACAACCATGGAAGGGGTTGTCTTCACTCGGGGCTCCGCCTAACTCGGGCGTCTCCAAGTTTCGAGCGTTCCTCATGGTGTATTTTGAGAAAGTCGGAAAAGACAAAGAGTGACATGCTGCCACGACCTCAGGGAGATCATCCGAGACGCTCTTTTCGGGCAGAGGAGCTTCGAAGCTCGCCCCCTCTGCAGTATTTCCCGAAGTATCGAAAACAATCACTACCTCGGGCGACACGGGACCCTCATCCCTTGTTCCTTGTGAAGGTTCTGTTACGAGGATAGGGGTCTCGTTTCTAGCAAGTTTAATAGCCTCGGAAGTCTTTCTGGGTCGAGTTATCAACATCGAACCTTCCACTCATCCTCATCGTCGCCCATTGACCGGCGGATGAAGTCAAATTCTTCGACAGAAACATTCTTCCTGCGTCCCCGAGCTGGCTTTGCTTCACTGGGGGTGCCCTCATTCCTCGAGGACCTTTTTCTCTTGTTATCCTTTTTTGGTTCTGTAGACGAGGATCCCTCTTCCTCCCCAAAAGGGGGTGGCCTTATCTCGGAAAAATCACCAATACCTGCGACAGTGGAATTAGGCCACGTGAAGAAGGGTATTTGTAGGGAAAGTAAGGCTATAACACATACCATGGCATTTCCCTTCCCACTTGACCTTCGAATACTTTCACTTGCGTTTGTCGTAAGACAAAGTGGCAGCCAGTTTGCGATCCCAGTTCGTGAGATCAAACACCGCATTAGGCATCCACGAAACAGCTGTGAAAGTAAAAAAGGGATGATTATGTGAAGTCAGCGAAAGTTATAAAAGAAACAGAGCAAGGTATTTTACTCACGTTCGAAGTTCCATTTCGCGGGAAACGGCAGGAACTCCTTGAGAATAATATCGACGATCCTCACTCGGATGAACCGTCTCATCCAACCTTGATCTTTAACTTCGTCGTTACTGGCGAAGAAAGACTTTGTGGATCGGCGTTGGAGTTTGATTAGACCTCGGAAATGTTGAGGCCGATACAATCTGATGAGGTGTCTAAGGGTGAACTCGATCCCGACCTTCTCGGCGAAGAACCTCATCATTAATATAATATGCCAAAATGACGAATGAATCTGGCCCAGAGTAACTTGGTATTTTTGGTAAAATTCGAGCACCAGCGGGTCGAGGGGCCCCAGTGTAAAGGGGTACGTGTATACGCTCAAGAACCCTTCTACATGGGTCGTGATATCCTCTTCTAGAGAAGGTATCTGCAGAACGACCTCCTTCCCCCACTTACAATCTCTCCTTACAGCATCGAGGTGTCCTTCCTTGATGGATCTAATACACCTCGATGCATGTTCCCGACGCCAGGAAACATCGGGGGGTTTCTCTATTGTAAAGTTTTTCTTCAAAGAAAAATTATTCGGCACGATCTCGTTTAGCGTCGGCGGTTTACCGCTGGCTGGACAGGAAGCAGGGGTAGAGGTTCCTTATTTATGAGGAACAGATTTAGAGGTTTTCGCCATAGTTTCTTTAGAAAGGGAAGAAGGAAATGAATATAACTAGCGAGATTTGGGGCTGACACGGCGGAAGAACTAGCGGCAAAGGGAGAGTTTATAAAAAAGATTAAGCATTGTAGAGTGAAAAAGTTCTTAATAAGAAACGAAAGCGGATATATATAGGGGAAGGAGGCGATTGTTCATTGATGTGGTGGCTGACCGGCTTTGACGAGCACTCAATGCCTTTGGGGAAGAGAACCGGAGTGACGTTTCAGTCATTTCAAACATCTACATCACAAAATGATGTCATCGTCTAGGACCTCAGAAATTCAAGTTCGTTTCTTATCATTTCATTCTAAGAAACGCAGGGACTATCTGTATACGGCCGAAATCGGGGGAATCCGATTTCGAGGTTTGCTATGTCGAGCCCGAGCTCGGAAGGCTCGAAGTAAGGATCAAGCTCGAATTCAGAATGCGCACCTCGAGAGAGCTCATCGAAGGCCCGACACGGCCTACCTCGAGGCAGTGCTAAATCAATGACAGTCAAGAAAAAGCGAAAAATTCCCAAGGATACGTGGTTAGGACGGATAGGATTTTTAAGAAATAGTAAAACTTCGTACTGAACCGTTATACAGCTGTACCAATAATGTTCTTTGTCATAATTAGAAATGTACCATATTAGGGTTTTCTCCTCTTATATAAAGGGGACCTCAATCACTTGTAAATGATACATCAATTCACTGCAATAGAACATTCTACCTGCTTTTGTCGTGCTCAACATTACTCTCCAGCTTTATTGTTCTTCATTTATTGCTCATAATTTACTGCTAAAGACTGATCTCAAGACCCCCGAGGTTACTGAGCTCGAGGCCCCCAGTTCTGTGACAACATTGGTTTGGCTATCACATTCTTCTTATTCACACTTATTGTTTCTTGATTATTAACTAATATTAGAATAAATCACATATTTTTAGAATCGCAAGTCAAATATAATTATTAACACCATTTTCAAGATAAACAAGTCTCCCGTAATTCTTTTTTATAAATAATTCGGGAACTGCACAAGATACTATGGGTTGTAAAGGTACTCTCCAGGTACTTTTTTTTAAATAAAAAATGGAAAGTTATCAATAGATCAGATCACAAAGTTTTCTTTAATCAACCCCAAAAAAGTATTTTTTGTATATCATGCTCTTGAATAATGATGTGCTAGAAATTTCGCATAAGTAATATGCTCAATGCTCTTATGTGTTAAGTAAGATATGAAACTCAAACGATCATTATAGTTAATTTCACTTTTATATCGAAGGATTAATGAAGCAAGAAATTTATAAGCAACTTCATGCATAGATGTCAAGCCAAACTAGGTCGTGTATGTTTGAAGTTTACTTGCACGAGCGATATGTCAAACTTTAATATGATTAAAATTATTTTTAAAGTGGTTAAACTTACAAAAATTTATAAATTTCGAATATGTCTTAATAAGGGTCTCGAGATCTCGGCTATGTGCACTTGATCCATTGTGGTAGTATGCTAAAAATTTTGGGATCGTTACACAAGTAGTCGATGATATTTATCGTTTACTAATCTAACCATATACATAGATTATACATTAATTATACATAAGTATATATATATAATACATAAAATATGCATATATTATACCTCAAACGACTATTTGAACGGCGAACTTACATAAATGTCCCAAATAAATCTCAACCTACCAAACCTCTAGCCATTAGTCATAGACTTACCAAAACTAGCCAATAAAAATTGAAAAACCAAATAATAGGGTTCTTTCTCTCAAAGAATCATATGCAAAAATCACCTTTCATATTTTTAAGCGTGATTAGCAACACTAGATACAAGACGGAAAGGAAATTTCATGAATGAGGTAGCAAATAAGGTGATGAAATATAAAAAAGATATACAATATTCCAAAAATCTAAACAAAAAATGAACTTTTTCAATGAGTATAGTTGAAATTCATTGAAAATATATAGATAAGTCAATATACAAAATTTGAGGAAGATTGGAGGTGATTTGGACTGGTTTTGTATCAAAATTCGTAATTAAATCGAGTTCAAAAAATTCTTCTACGAAACATGTATCACGCATGTATCTCACACACAGGTATACATTGATATGCATGTGATACACAATTGATATAAATATGATATATATGTGATACACAAATGATACACAGTGTGATACACATATCTTTTTTTCATGTTCGGTTTTTACTTCGAATTTTCAATTCAAACCACTCAAAACTTCACCAATTCATCCCAAAACTGAGATTAAAGCTCCTTAAGTTGTGCCCAATCTATTTTAATAACACCCACTAAAAACAAAGCAAAAATTTGATAATTGTTTTTGCTACAAATAGCTAATTGGCTGATATTAGTAATAATTGGCTAATATTAGTAATATTTTATCAATTGACCAATTTCTATAATGAGCTACTTATAAATGAACATAGATGGTTATTTCCCTTTTTAGTTTAAGCGGTTGGGTGTGACGATATGGATTAATTCTTCAAAATCTTCATGCTCAAATGACAGTACCAAATTGGTCTACTTAGCGCCGAAGGACAAGTAAGAGATAAAGGATTTAAGAACATATGACACGAGGTAGCCATTCTAGACGGCTTCTATTTAGAAATTAGCCATTGTGTTCTGAATTTGAATTTTTCAGGACACAAAGTCTTGAAGTTAAGACTTTTGGTTCAAATTTTCAGAACAAAATAAGTACTGGCTAATCCCTTTATGAGTAAAATTTCTTGAATACTCATAAACAAGAAATTAAATTACAAAAGCTAAATTGCAACTTTCTACCTATTATTCTTGAAAGGAGTAATCTTGATGACCAAACCAGGGAAAACATCATCAGGATCATGAATATGAGGATTTTCTTCAACAATAAAAGGATCTCCACATTTTTCACTTATTGTTTGTAAAGTTTCCCCTTCTCTTACCACATAAATCTCATCACATGCCATCTTCTGCTTCTGCATTTGAACTATGAATCCACTCTCATTGGATTGATCAAACCAGCTCAAAACCAACATTATGGCCAAGAACAAGCCACAATACCATGAAACTTTCTCGGCTAACGCTATCGACGAATTAAATTGATACATGACTCGCTGATTGCAGTACCTTACTTGTGAGAATTCACTGGATTTGTTGTTATTGTTGATCTGCAAGATTAATATTGTTTTTTTTTTTTATGGAGATGTTTTTTTAGGGTATTTATAGGAATTTGTAAGAGGATTAAGAGGGGAATTGCTTGAAGTTGTAGTTGGAGTGGTTATATTGAAAGAAGGGAAGTTGCAAGGGTTACTTCAAGGGGGAGTTGATAGGTAACTATCAAAGGAAGAAATTGAAATGAAATAAGATTAGAGGGAAAGTTTGTTCAACTGCTTTTTTCAATATAAGCTACAATTTCAAAGTCCTTATCAAAATTAAACCAAATAAAGCTAAAACAAACAACAAAAAATGTAGGTTTGATTTGTCTCTTTCTTCTTTTTCTTTTTTTATTTATTAAATATTTCATTTATTCAAGAAACAAGTGAAAGAGTGCTATCATTAATTTAGAAGGAAAATTTGAGCTCTTTAGAATTGGGGTAGTGTGAAAATTGAGTATATTCATGATAATAACTACGTAGCTAACAATTGATCATGTCCAAGAATACCACTAAGGACTGAGGTGGGATAGATGGGATCTTCCACTCTTAATTAGATATTTCAAATTCGAGCTTTGGGAATAAAAAAAATTCTTGTCAGAACTACTTTTCCCTATAGTTGACCATGCGCAGTGGTTTTCCCGGGGGATGTTTTTCTATTTACATTTCCGTCTCTTAGAAAGAGCGGCTAAACGATCGAACCAGACATGTGCAAGTACCTTGACAGTGTTCCGATTACTTCATTCATAAATCTTTTTATTTATTTATAAAATTTTGGATTAATCGAAGCCTCAAAGGATACCATTCACCAGGTGAAACGAAACACACCCACCACCCTACCACCCAAAAAAAAAAAAGAACACGTCCACGAATAAAAGGTGAGCATACAAGAAGTGACAAATACATATGAATAAGATAAGTATGTTATATTTATATAACACAAATATATCCAATAAATTTATATTTTTAGCTATTTTTTTAGAGCGATTAAAAAGATACGTTTCTCAATAATTTATTGTTGCTTGGATGTTTTAGTTATTGAAAATTAGTAGAGTAATATGCAACTCTATCCTGAAATTTTGCTTATTAAATGGAAAACAAAATTTAAGTTTGCACGTAAATAATCCCAATTCCGACGGAGGTGAGCATGGAAAATAAAAAAAGGTAACTTGTATACACCAATAAGTCTTCCCTTTTGTTTAATTATTTTCCATATTTAATTAATTAGTCTGATTGAATAAAATAATAAAATAATAAAATAAGTTTGTTTCTGCAAAGCTACTTTCAGATACAATTATACCAAAATTTAGATTTGTCACACTCAACATGCATGTTTAAGCTAATTGTTGTGAATGCGTATACAAGACGAAAACCTTTCGGTAATGAATAATATGGTAAGGAGCCGTCTGGTACGATAGATAAGCAAAAATAATCTGGGATAAAAATTTAGTATTGTCTTATCTTTTGTTTGATTATTAACTGTGAGATAAGTTATCCCGGGATAAATTATCCCAATAATAGTACAGAAATAACTTATACCTAATTAGAGGGTGGAAGAGTAATCCTAAAATACGTTATCCCGCGATAAAACAATAAAATTGCAAGATCGGGATTAATACAACACACCAAACAGTCAATAATAATACGAGGATAACTAATCCCATTATAACTAATCCAACTTTCAAACCAAACGAACCCTTAGAATAATTATATTATACCTTATTAGCCTCGACTCTTTTTTGTTAATCATATAAAAAAAGGATTAGATGTGTAGAACTGAATAATTTTTTAAGGGGCTAAATTGATTTATCGTTCTTGGATTTCCATTATTTAGTATATGAAGAGCATCAAATCTTTAGGACTGATTCGGTGTTACGTAGCATAAACATGAATTACTCCAGAGAGATAGATGACTTGGGCGCATCATTTCAAGTATACCGACACCCTAAGGAGTGTGATGTTCAACGGCTCAAACTCGTGACAAACAACTTTATCGTTGCTATAAGTAGGCAGCCCGATGCACAAAGTATCCCATATTCACGCAGGATCTGGGGAAAGATCGCACCCTAAAAGGGATGTGATGTAGACAGCCTACCTTGTGCAAACATTAGTGGCTGTTTCAACGGCTCAAACTCGTGACTTATATGTATACCGATGTATTTTATGAAAAACGACACCTTTGGATACTGAAAAACAGTTGTAAGGAACGGCACAAACCTTAAAAACAGTATAAAGACACGACTATTTACTATGAATAAGCCATTGCACCAATAAGACGAGGCGAAGATATAGTAATACAGACCTGAAAAGAATGATGAAAATGCGTTGCCCACCCTCCATTTATAAGCCCTTTACATTTCCCAGAACTGGAATTTATTTAGTTGCAAGTGAGGGAGGGAAAGAAGAGTAAAACCAATTGCTGTAATGGATATTGTTTGAAAACATCGTTCCTCGATTTCCAGAGTAGAGGATTTACGCGAGGCAGAGACCCGAGAGATCCAATGGTATTCATGGTTTCATCAGCATTTTCTTTATATAATTCAGAACTTCATCCACATCAACTGTCCATGCAACTGAAACCGGGGAATAATCCGTCCAAGGGTTGCTTGTATTCCACCTAAGATAACAATTTGTTATTTTTAATCAATAGAATGGAGCCAGAGACTAAGATTTGCGAAGAGAAAAAGGATCTTTACAATGTATAACCGCCCACCCAAAAAAATAACTGGTAATTAGTGTATAATTAGAGGCCGAGCCATGATTTGAAGGTTATGAGTTCTGATCTTGTCACCGATAGTTACTGGGTTCACAATTGAATATTTTTATATATTTAATGGATTTTCTAATAGAAATACAAGGTTTAAGTAAAAGCTATTGGGTTCGTCCGAACCCGTAGCTACTACATTACCTCCACCCCTAGGTATAGTTTATGTCCATTGGCTAGCAAATGTAAATATTTTAGGCTGAGCGGCCGAATGTGTAACTTTCACGAAGAAAAATCAGTTAAAATACTTACTTCTTTAGCCCTTGGTCCAACAAGGTATGCCCGACGCAAATGCCCTGTGTCTCGACCCTCACAACACCCTTCTTGAAGGTGAAGAGTTCGGGTCGAACTAGCGCCACAAAACTAACAGGATCGTGTAAGAAAATTCCTAAAAAGAGGAAGAGCGAATAATTATCAGTTAAGCGGTTTAAAGAAGCAATGCAGGTCATACAAAAGCAATATAAGAACAGAAGTTACCATAGACGCCGTCTGATTTCACATGCCAATCGCGGTAAAATTTGCACATGTTGCACAAAAATTTAGCATGTTTTCCTTCAGATTGGCTTAGTTCTTCAAGATCAGCATCTAAAACCAGGGAAACATACAATTTATTGAGAAGTGAACAATATTATACAATTAAAGGTAAAAAGTAGAAGCCTTCGACATATTTGAGACGTGAATATCCCACCTGTCAATTTGACTTGTGTTGTAATATTGATGCCTACAACATCAATATTTGCCCCCGAAGTAAATACAATATCTGCAGCCTCTGGGTCCCCATATATCTGCATCGTCGGAATAACAATGTGAATGAGATAATAGTAACAAATTGAAGATTGAATACTACAAAGATTTATTTTTCAGCTTCCCATGATGAATTTGTGAACATGCAAAAAGCGTTGGATCTTATAAACTTGACAAAAGTTGACAGGGAAAAGCGACAGTGACAACATTTGAAATGATGTATAATACACTAAAGAAGAAAGCTCCAATAATCCACAAAACGAACAATTTATAGTATTTCCGCAAAGGTAATGCCAAAAGGAACCCATATTGTACTCAAATCACAGGGAGAACGTGCCTACAGCACTATGCTAAGGCAGTGAGCTTAAGAAAGTCTTTTATGACGACTATTAGAGTTCAAACAACCAGAGGCGGAACCAGGATTTCAACTTTATGGGTCTGCATTTAGAACGACGACTTCAAATACCAATAACTGAGTTTCTTAGTACGACCTCAAGTACTAATAGCCATTTATTACTTGACACAAATAAACTATTTGAGCAAAAGCTACTGGATTCGGTAGAACCCGTACTTGGGCTTCGAGCTCTGCCCTTACAAATAACTACTAAACATTTCCATATTGTTGTGCATCATGGATATCAAAAAAAAGTTTATGCACAAACATTATGGGGTCAAACAACTATTCCAACATGCTTCTACATTGTAAAACATTGTGCATATCATAGTATTTAAAAACCAATGCGAAAACATTCACCCACATTTGCTTCCGCGGCAGGATTGACGTTTCCTAAAGCGAAGAAGGAACCACCAAGTACGACCACTCTCTTCACCTTGCTTGCAAAGGTTGAGTCCCTCTTGACAGCCTAACCAACAGATAACGATGAATTTTTTTAATAAATGCAAGGCAAAATCACAAACTTGAAAATTGAAAGTTTTTGAGATACAACGTACCAAAGCCAAATTTGTCAATGGTCCTAGTGCAAGTATAGACACTTCACCAGGATATTCAGAAACTTTTTCCACTAAGAATTCAGATGCAGATTTGTCAATTTTCTTAGAATTTGGACAAGGTAAGAATAAGTTTCCTAATCCATCTGAACCATGAACAAAGTCTGCAACACGTGGTTCCCCTCTCTATAGCGAAAAATAAGATCAAAGTTAGGTTACAAATACATTGAGAAGCTACAACGGAGAGAGGAAGTTAAGCATAAACTAAAAAGATTTTTGAGCAATAAATTGTTACTATTAGAAGGAATGTCTGTCAAAAGTAAAAACAAATTACCTTTAGAGGTTCAGGGCTTCCCTCGGCGACGGGAACATCCGGATATCCTGCAGCTTCACACTATCCTTTTGCAAATTAAATTAAAGAAGTAATTGATCAAGAACTTGATCAAGAAACATCTAATAGATGGAAATTGTAAACACAATAAAAGGTAGTACTAGATAAATAAAAATATACAAAAAAAAAAAAAAAGACATACCAAAAGTAATGCATTACGTGTAGCATCTTTTGTAGTAACGTTGCCAAAGATTGTAGTCAAGCCTATGATCTCAACTTCGGGCGTCTGAAATGCCATTAGTATTGCCATACTGTCATCTAAATATCAGCAAAAGCTAAAATTAGCTCCAACATGACAAATGGAAACCAAACGGAATTTGAAGCTCATTATATAACAACTCGGCCTGTTAAAAACTTGTTATTAGAGAGACATATGTCTTTTGTTTTCATTCACTGGCACAATTTATCCCCATAATTGATATAACGACGGAGCTAGGAATTTCAGTAAAGGGGTTGAAAATATAAAAAAGTAAACATCTACTATATATACAAAACAAAAAATTTTGACCTAGTATATATAGTGTAACTTTCAGGCGACCCCTTTTCGCATTTGAAAGATAGAAATGGAAAGAGTTCCTTGCAAAGATTTCAGGCGTCACTAAGTATAATATAATCTTTTTCTTGGTTGATGAGTCACTAAGTATTATATTACTTAGAGCACAACGGTTTTATACTTGAATGAAGCACAACTACGCCAAGGCGTGTTGTTCGCCTCAATAAGAAAAGCTTCTCACCACAAGATGTGCTCTTTAAAAACTTCCTCTTTCATTTAGAAAATTGTTTTCCCAAAGAAATGATAAACAGAATTAAAGAAATCACAAATGTCAGCTTGTGAAATTAGTCAGAATCTTTGGTGGCCTATGTGATAGCATCCCCCCTCCCCCTCTTTCTTATAGTGAAAGTCTATGTTGTGCGGACTCTCCAAAATGATGCCGCACCCGTGTCGGATCCTCCAAAAATGCACTATTTTTGGCGGATCTGACACGCACCCGACGACATTTTCGGGGAGTCCGAGCAACATAGTTGAAGTAACACACATTCCTTCCCTATAAGAAGTCTCAGAATTAATGAAGTATTAGAAAAGATAATAGATATAGTTAATTGCCTACTTTCATAAATAAAGGTACAGCTAATTTAGGATGACAAATAGGAACCTTTATCTCCAGATTCTCTTCACTTAAACAAACTGAAAGAATCGCAAAATTCACAAATTCCAGAAAGAAAGAGATCATCTTCCATCTGAATATTCTAATGAAAAAGCTGGAAATATAAAGTGACACAATAAAGTAACTTGGACCCTTTTTCCATATCAGAATCTGCCCTTTAGCACTTTCAACAAAATTTCCCAAAAAGTCATCTATTTGTCAAAGAAAATTAAAACCCAATCACAATCAAATAAAAATTCAGCTGAAAAATTACTAAAAATCCCAACTTTAAATTTATTCATGAAGCAAAAAAATAAGCAATACCCAAATTCAAGTAACTGAAAAACATAATGCTGAAATTAGCTAAAGTTGCCAACTTTAAACAACAGGGTAGAAAATTTTACCAGAAATTCATCTATTTGTCTAAGAAAATCAAAACCCAATTACAATCGAAGAAAAATTTAGCTGAAAAAAAATACTAAATACCCCAACCTTAAACTCATTCATGAACAACAAAAATTAGCAAAACCCAAATTCAAGAAACTAAAAAGAAGAAGATAAATTTCAAACTTCATTCATTCATGAAAAAAAAAACACCCGAATTCAAGAAACTGAAAAAATAAATGTTGAAATTAGCTAAAGTTGTCAACTTTAAACAAAAGAGTAGAAATTTATTTACCAATGCCAGGATCAGTATCAATGATGATCTTTTCACGTTGCTTAGCAAAAGAATTATTGTTGGTAGTCACAAATCCATCAACCAAATCACCATCACAATTTGACATTTTCTTGAAAATTTCAAGAATTCAAAAGGGGAAATTTTGGGAGCAGAAAAAAGGGAATTTTTGGGACCTAAGAAAGACAATGAACTTACGAATATAATAACAATAACAAATTAGAATTAAAAATGTGGGGATTAAGAGAAAAGGATAGAGTTTTGGTGGAGTCAGCTCTGACGATGAGCTGAATTTTCTAAACTCTGCTCCTTTTTCTTGTTCCTGTTTTCCAACTATTCTTCTTTTGGTGTGAAAATTTGTCTTTAATATGGTGTGGGTACTGTGTGTGTGTGTATATTTATGGGTTTCTGAAAGAATAATGGATAAGATATGTGGCTTAGTCTAAGTGGTAAATATGCATATCCTAATTTGATTCGCTTTGTTATGAACGGATCTCTTGCTTTCCCTTGCACAATATTTTACCTTTTGCATTTTCCAAATCCAATCAAGATTGAAACAAATTAATGAGATTTCATAATTAGCCGACAGTTGGTTGAGTTGGTTGGATAAGTGATTGCTTGAGTAGAGTGATTTATATATCTAATTTGCGAGCTATTGCATAAATAAGTTACCCATTGCGCACCCAAAGGGTAACAGATGTGATTTCTCTAGAAATTTTCCTTAAAAAAACAAAAAGATTTCATAATTAGCGATGACTAAGAATTTCATTAAGGGATTTTTTTTTTTAAAACACATTATGAAGTCAAAAATTTCAGTCGCCTTCTCAAATTCTGGATCCCGCTTTCAACTTCGTCAATCCTCGTAATTTTTCTTATCCTATTGAAGGCTTATAAATTATCGTCTCAATAGATTGAACCATGTTAAACCGAATCGTAGAATAATATATATAATTGACAGAATACATATACGACTTTTTTAACTTGACCAATACTTCATATGGCTACATGGACTAAGACATGTACCTATTAAATACATTAAATAGCATAATTATTTGTCAATTTAACTTTGCCCGCTTACTTAACACAATACGTGAGAAATAGCCAAACTAAGCGCGTGACTTCTCCTGACCGCTGACATGGATTTCACAACGGTAAAAATTTAGTTCCCTTCACTTTATTAACTTATCCCAACAGAATTCGAAAGTTAAAAAGCCTTAAATCCTCTCATCTTCTCCCTTTCTTCTCCCAAGGTAAATCTGCGACTAAACTGAAATAGAAGAATTACAGGTTCAATTTTCCCTATTCTCTTTGTAATTTAAGATTCAAGTTTCTTCTACTCACCTCAAATCAAGCTTCAATTTCTTCGGTTTCTTCTTCGCACTACATAATCTCTACAGCGTATGGTGTACTTATGTCGATGTGGGCACGTTGCAAAGTTTCAAACTTCCTAGACTGATAAAAACTCAGGTTGCAGATTCTACTGCTGCCATTTGGGAAAGTCAGTATGTTTTGTTCAATATCTTATAATTTGTAATCTGCAGTTTGTTCTAGCATTGGTTTGGCCATTGATCATTGTTAATATGCAATTTGCCTTATGTTTGTGCAGATTATGTAATGTAACAAATCATTCATTCTCTTAATATGAATTTCAATATTCGTTGTTCATTACTCTAAGTTGTCTTTATGCATAATTTTCAATGAGTTATGAGAACAATTCAATCAAATGCCAACAACTATATGCCTACTGCAACTAGTAGTACAAAAATATTATAGATAAATGGCTCATATATGAGCTTCAAAATAAATGTCAACGAGTAGTCATAGGTGATCACGACCGACTATGCCTTATAAAAAGGACTAAGCGGTCGTTGCAAATATAATTCAGTTTACAAGTTCTGAGTCAAATCCCACAGAGAACTAAGGCTTAGCTACAGTTGTTCACTATCACCAAGAATACAAGCTTGAAAAATTTCTAACTTATAGATATTAAGATTCTTGTGTTTAACTAATTCACTAACAAATTAAAATAGTAAATTAACACTAAAGATACTACGAGTTGGAAAAAAGATTAAGGAGGTCTTGAGTTATGATTTTTCCAATTTTCGGAATCCTTCCCGCTACGTCTTCTATAATTTCGCCTAAGTATTCTCTACCGGTCATGAGCACTATGCGTGTTATAATTCTCTCCTGAGTAACTACCACAATTTACTAGACATATTCTGCCGAATTACGCTAGCTAGCATTAAGTACGGCTCACTCGGATCGCACCAAGGTTTCGTTATCCCTAATCCCACCTTTAAACCCTCCGTATTGATCCCTCATATACGTTATGAGTGATGTTGTTCAACAACTACCTAAATATGAACTCTTTCCCGAGTAATACACACTAAATAGGCACAGTCGATTGAGCGCTCTTCAACCAACCACAATATAAACATGTAGTTGAAGAAATGGAGAAAATACTATGGCAAAACTATATTAACAGTACAGGAAAAATCATCCTCCAATAGGTTCCATCAAAATCCTAGATAACAAATTAGTTATTCATAATAGTCTGCATAACTACAATACTTGAATTCATAACCCATAATGAAAATAGGAAGAAGGAAGTGAAAAACTCGTAGAAGAATTCTCTCCCTTGCTCCTAGTGTGTTGTTGCCTCCATATGTCGAATCTCCGGTCTCCACGACGGCTCCGTGCTCTTCCTAGGTCTCTCCTCTTCCTAGGTCTCCCTCTTTCTAGGTCTCTCTCTTCCTAAAAAGTGGAATTTTTGGGTCTATTTATTTGTTTAGGACAAGACCTAAACGTGTAGATCAAATCCTAGTCAAGCCGGGAAACAATTTAAGTCTTCAAAACTCGGACTGGACCTGGCCCCAGGCCTGGCGTCACCAGCCTAACGCCAGCCTCAGCATGGCCTTTGGTTGGCCTCGTCAGGCTAAAGCCTAGTTCAGCCTGGCCTTAGGCTAGTGTCGCCAGGCTAACGCCTGGTTGGGTCTGGCCTTTGGCTGGCCTCGCCAGGCTAAAGCCTGGTCGAGTGTAGTTTATCATTAAAGCATGTAAAATGCACGACACATAATGTGTTAAACCATGCAAAATTTGATCACACCCAACTATGCCTTATAAAAAAGACTAAGCGGTCATTGCAAATAAAATCCGGTATACAAGTCCGGAGTCGAATCCCACAGAGAACTAAGGTTTAGCTACAGTTGTTCACTATCGCCAAGAATACAAGCGTGAACAATTCCTAACTTAATAGATATTAAGATTCTTGTGTTTAACTAATTAACTAAAAAATTAAAATAGTAAATTAACACTAAAGATACTACGGGTTGGAGAAAATATTAAGGAGGTCTAGAGTTATGATTTTCCCAATTGTTGGAATCCTTCCCGCTACGTCTTCTATAATTTTGTCTAAGTATTCTCTACCGATCATGAGCGCTCTGCATATTGTAATTCTCTCCCGAGCAACTACCACAATTTACTAGACATATTCTCCCGAATTACGCTACTTGGCATTAAGTACGGCTCACTCGGATCGCACCAAGGTTTCGTTATCCCTAATCCCACCTTTAAACCCTCCGTATTTATCCCTCATATACGTTAGGAGTGATGTTGTTAAAAAACTACCTAAATATGAACTCTCTCCCGAGTAATACACATTAAATAGGCACAGTCAATTGAGAGCTCTTCAACCAACCACAATATAAACACGTACTTGAACAAAAAGAGAAAATACTACGGTAAAACTATATTAATAGAACAGGAAAATCATCCTCCAATAGGTTCCATCAAAACTCTAGATAACAAATTAGCTATTCATAATAGTATGCATAACTACGATACTAGAATTCATAACCAATAATGAAAATAGAAAGAAGGAAGTGAAAAATACGTAGAAGAATTCTCCGCCTTGCTCCTAGTGTGTTCTTGCCTCCTTAGGTCGAATCTCTGGTCTCCACGACTGCTACGCGCTATTCCTAGGTCTCTCCTCTTCCTAGGTCTCCCTCTTTCTAGGTATCTCTCTTCCTAAAAAGTGGCGTTTTGGGTCTATTTATATGTTTAGGACAAGACCTAAACGTGTAGGTCAAATCTGAGTCAAGCTGGGAAACAATTTAAGTCTTCAAAACTCGGACTGGACCTGGACTCAGGCCTGGCGTCACCAGCCTAACGCCAGCCTCAACCTGGCCTTTGGCAAGCCTCGTTAGGCTAAAGCCTGGTTCATCCTGGCTTTAGGCTGGCGTCGCCAGGATAACGCCTGGTTGGGCCTGGCCTTTGGTTGGCCTCGCCAGGCTAAAGCCTGGTCGATCTGGCTTTTGCCTGGCCTCTCCTTTTCACCATTCTCAAGCGACCTTTTGACGTTTAAGTATCCCTTTAGCTCTACTTTCATCTCCAATTCACCTACACATAAAATAGACTGCATTACGCGCAAATAAAGTGTAGTTTATCATTAAAGCATGTAAAATGCAAGGCACATAATGTGCTAAACCATGAATTATAGCCACACATCAATACCCCACACTTAAACATTGCTCGTCCTCGAGCAATCAAACTACACTGATGGACACAACCTATTAAGCAATTACCTTAGCTCATTATACCAAGAATCTTTAAAATAGTTTAAGCACAAAGGTGTGACATCCTCGCCTCAAGAATCGACTCACAAATACCATGCCTTATTCACAATTAACTTACTTACTCTAACATGGAAGTCAACAACATTACCTTTACGTTATGAATCATGTGCCTCACCCAATCAAAGAGCTTAGTTCCACACACAATGAATTTTAATAACATAGGAACTCAAGATAGGAAATATTCATTCGCTCTCAGAAATGACCTTCATATGCTACAAAAGATGCACCATAGGCTTTCCCATAGTGTACTACTCTACTAATCGAGCTCATTCAGTCTAGGATCAAGTAGGACTTTATTTGGTTGTAATGTAGGTTGCGGGTCGGGTAGGATACATTTGGATATAAGAGTGACTACGTCTCCCTAAGCACTTTAATACATATATTTTAACATTCAAGCCCATACTTATGTCAAACCAAAACTCCACCTTCACATTAATGTATATTACCCCATACTTCTTTAAGCACAATTACATCAAAATCCACCACCAACAAGGAATATTCTTCACAACAATACAATTTTTTTTTTCAATTCAAGTGGCTTTTTTTTCCCCAACACAGTGCACATTTCTCCTTATTTCATTAGTTCCACTCAAAAGCCAAACCAACCACCTCACACTTTAACTTTACATAAATCATCACAATTCAAGTGCTCATGAGAGGTGACAAGGTTCAAATAGATGGTTAATTCAAACAATTGGGTAAGGCTTGTAATGTGGTTGCCAAAGAAACATGATTACAGGATCAAAGGGGTTAACCACAATACATAGCAATTAGGCGGCTAAAATATACATATCTAGTTCAACAAAAAGACATCTATATCACTTCCAAGACTAAACAAAACTACTATTTCGAATTGAAAACACACGGGACAAGTTCTAGACATCAAATGCACTGCTCAGAATACATAGAAACCTCACTCAGACATGGCACATAACTCATTCAGGATTGGTTTTTATCACGACACTCCAGTCAAAGCAGTTAAGCAAATTTAAGAATCCACGATTTAAGGTATTTATCATAAAGTCAAAAATTGAGCCTAAGCGTCACAACCAAAGTACTAACTATTCTCAAAGTATAACAAAGTTAAGAGATATCGCTCAATTCATCTCACACTAGCTCCTACTCCAAAAAAAAAATCTAACTATACCCGGTTCAAACAAAACTCTTGGAAAAGAACTGTGGCACAAAGAAAAACCAAGGGAGAATTACTACACTACCTACCAAGAAAATCTTTTTTTTTAGACTTAAATCCCTCAAGAAAATTGTCTAATAGATCCATCGTCGGGCAAAGTCCAATAAATATATATTTTTTAAAAGCATTATTCAATTAAACTAACACAACTAAAGTAGCATAGAAAGTCATACAGGCAATCTCCTCACCCCACACTTAAAATTGTGCATTGTCCCCAATGCAAACTATACTAATAAGAGGGTAAAAGAAACTCTCTGGTAGGCCAAAGGCCGAAGCACTAGCAGCTCATGAGGTACTCAGACTTCTCCCAGGTTTGGTCCTTCGTGCGGGTACCTCACACTTCGTTCCAACCATCTGGTTTGCTATTGCATCCTTCCAATAACTTTTCTTTCCATGCTCCTAGAAAATCAAGAATCGGTACTACAAAAATAATACAATTAAAAAATAAAAATAAAAATAAAAATAAAATAAAAGAAAGCAGTAAAGTTGGGTTGCCTCCCAACAAGCACTTGATTTAACGACGCAGAACGACGCGACCTGCCTCCACTTTGAACTTATGAATTGGACCCCAAATTTTGATTCTACTCTATGATCATGTTCTTGGGGCGATAAAAAGTTGCGAGCCAAAAATTAAATGATACTTTATGAACTTTTTGGCTTTCAACTGAGGAGTGTCACTTTGCCCAGACGGCCTTGAACATTTTAGAATATAGGGCTCTTCTACCTCTTCCTTTGACACTTGCATTAGCTCATACAGATCAGTTTCCATTTCACCATCTGAACATAATGTAGAGAAGTGTTTGGAATGAGGTCCAACACGCTCAAATACATGAACTTCAAAAATTTTAACTTCCTCAACACCAATCACACTAGAGTCAACTAAATTTGTATCTTCAACGTCCCTGGTTGACTCTAGTATTACTTCTTCAACATCGGCATCCTTAACTTTTAATTGGATAGATTGTTGGTGTTCTACTCTGACCTCCTCCACTAGCATCTCCTCGTATTTTTTTAAATCTTCAATTATTTTGGCAATTTCTGCATCCAATTCATGCTCTTCTTGGTTATTATCCACGATGTAATCTTGTTGCACTTTACAAGGTTCAATTAGTTTATTATCTTGAGCCTCCAAGTTATGAATAGTTGCCTCTTGCCTTTCTATTTGCAGCTGTATTTTATCATATTGTTCTACAAGGCACTTTAGCATATCCTTGATCTCTTTCAGGTCCTCATCACTGGGTTCTTTGCTCCTATTAACTTCACAAGAAAAAGATGAACCATCAAAGTAAGGGGTTGGGGGGAGATAAGAAATATAAGAACAACCATGAAAGTGACCATCTTGACAACCACACATATCACACACATTCCACACATAAGATTGACTTGATGCACAAAACTCGTTCTCGGGAATATTTTGATAATTTTGCCCTGGGTTGTTTCCTCCACTATATGCATAAGGAGGATCAAAAGTAGAATTATCAACATCAAAACTATCATAATTCCAAGATGCCATATCTCTCAAATCAAATATAAAAAATAAAAACTAAAAAATAATAAATAATAACAATAATAATAATAAATAATACAAGAAAACAAAAATAAAAGTTCAAACTTGCAACCTAAAATATGTACACCTACAGCTACACTGTTAGTTCCCCGACAACAACGCCAAAATTTGATCACGCCCAACTATGCCTTATAAAAAGGACTGAGCGGTCGTTGCAAATATAATCTGGTTTACAAGTCCGGAGTCGAATCCCACAAAGAACTAAGGCTTAGCTACATTTGTTCACTATCACCAAGAATACAAGCTTGAACAATTCCTAACTTACAAATATTAAGATTCTTGTGTTTAACTAATTAATTAACAAATTAAAATATTAAATTAACACTAGAGATACTACAGGTTGGAGAAAAGATTAAGGAGGTCTTATAATTTCCCTAATTTTTGGAATCCTTCCCACTATGTCTTCTATAATTTCGTCTAAGTATTCTCTACTGACCATGAGCGCTCTGCGTGTTGTAATTCTCTTCCGAGTAACTACCACAATTTACTAGACATATTCTCCCGAATTACGCTAGCTGGCATTAAGTACGGCTAACTCGGATCGCACCAAGGTTTCGTTATCCCTAATCCCACTTTTAAACCTTCCGTATTGATCCCTCATATACGTTAGGAGTGATGTTGTTCAACAACTATCTAAATATGCACTCTCTCCCGAGTAATACACACAAAATAGGCACAGTCGATTGAGAGCTCTTCAACCAACCACAATATAAACACGTAGTTGAACAAATAGAGAAAATACTACGACAAAACTATATTAACATAACAGGAAAATCATCCTCCAATAGGTTCCATCAAAACCTTAGATAAAAAATTAGCTATTCATAATAGTATGGATAACTACAATACTAGAATTCATAACCAATAATGAAAATAGGAAGAAGGAAGTGAAAAACTCGTAGAAGAATTCTCTGCCTTGCTCCTAGTGTGTTTTTGCCTCCTTAGGTCGAATCTATGGTCTCCACGACGGCTCAGTGCTCTTCCTAGGCCTCTCATCTTCTAGGTCTCCCTCTTTATAGGTCTCCCTCTTTCTAGGTCTCTCTCTTCCTAAAAAGTGGCGTTTTTGGGTCTACTTATATGTTTAGGACAAGAGCTAAACGTGTAGGTCAAATCCTGGTCAAGCCGGGAAACAATTTAAGTCTTCAAAACTCGGACTGGACCTGGACCCAAGCATGTCCTGCCAGCCTAACGCCAGCCTCAGCCTGGCCTTAGGCTGGCGTCGCCAAGCTAACGCCTGGTTGGGCCTGACCTTTGGCTGGCCTCGCCAGGCTAAAGCCTGGTCGAGCTGGCTTTTGGCTGGCCTCTCCTTTTCATCGTTCATGAGCGCCCTTTGGACGTTTAAGTATCCCTTTAGCTCTACTTTCATCTCCAATTCACCTACACATAAAATATACTCAATTACGCGCAAATAAAGTGTGGTTTATCATTAAAGCATGTAAAATACAAGGCACACAATGTGCTAAACTATGAATTATAGTCACACATCAATAGGCAATTACATTGTCAAAATAAAAGTTTTAAGTTTCCTTCTAGATCTAACAATTTGTTACATATTAAAAACAACGACAATCCTAACATCAACTACTTATCAGCAACTCCTCTTTCATGTGTTGATATTCTTGAGGATTTTGTGCTGGTTGTAGTTGTTGATGGTTGGCTTTTCCTACTCGACGCACTCATATGGCTGGTACAAGCCCCTGCAAAACATAATGAAGTTGAATCAAAACAGACATAAGCAATTAAAATCAATAAGTAGTAAATAAAGGTAATAAGATACCTTCTGTATGTCTGACATGACAATTAATTCCTCTCCCCTAGTTCCAAATCTGCAATTAGATGCTCTATGAACCAACTCCAAGAATGTTTGGTCTCTTGGTCTACAACTCCCCATGCTATTGCATACATTTGCTGATTGTCATTCTTCCCTATTGCTATTAGCAGTTCACATTTACAAGCACATTAGAAGAAGCAACCATCAAAGCATATAATCCTCCTATACCTTTCTATCCAACCCTTCTTGAAAGCATCAAAACAAACATAAAAATACACAAATTGATTCTTCCCATGTGTTGTTTCTGTGTCAGTTTTAATCCAGCATGAGCTCCTAGGATTTGTTTGCTTTATCATGTCAGCATAATCACAAAGTCTTGAAAACTCTAACTTCCAATCACTCATACACTGCTTTATCACTCTCATTTAGCCATGCAACATACTGATCTACCAACATATGAGCCCACTTTATCTCCGACCAAATCTTGAATTTCCAGAATTGTAATTCCTGGTTGAGATGTGATTCTGTCCTTGTTAGCAATAAACTTGGAAGTACACGTTTTGTTCTTATTATATGTTGGACATTTATAGACAGGGTAGTAAGTCTTTACCATAAAGTCTCATGTAACTGTCTGCACTAGCATACAATAACCAATTGTATCTCTTGCACTTGCACTTCACTCTAACTCTCTTACTATCATTAGGTCTCAATTTTAACTGAACTTTGTACTCAAAAATGCATATTCAGCTACAACCTCTCTAAATTCCTTAGCATTTTCAAATACCATACCTAGCTCAAATATAGCTAATACACAATGTGGATCATACCTAACCTTGTTACTTTTCTTTCTCCTAGGTAAATCAACCCCACGTTCAGCAGCAAGATCTAACTCATCTTTATTTTCATCACTACCAACATCTGAACTATCAATATAGTCCTCATCACCAGCTAGTTTGTCAACGTACCTGGCAGCCTTGCTCTTTCCAATGTCCTCAAATCCTCTATCTATACCAGCTTCTCCTAAAATGATTTCCTCAGGCACTGCAGCTTTCTTTCTTTTCTGCACATCATTAGTGTTGGCTACCTTGGCAGCCTTCTTAGTTCTCTTTTCATCCCCGATATCCCTCAATTCATCATCAACATGTGTGTCATCTTCTTTAGGAAGTCCATCTAAATTAGAGTCACTCCTTCAAGCTCAGAATCAGTCCAGTCTAGATTTGATAAATTATCAACACCAACTGACTGTTGCTCTTGTACCCCTTTCTTTTTTCCGTTTCATCTATTACCACATCTACTTTCTATACTAGTAGCCTCATTCCCAAGTTCAGGTCCAATCACATTTACTGACCTACCAGTCGAGTATTCAGGCCCAACAAGTAAGCCCATGACTTCAGGCCCAACAATAAGCCCACAACTTCAGGCTCAACAACTACAACTTCATCTATAATATATTTACTGTATAAGTCCAAATTGTCTCCTGATTTTATGTCATACAAAATCTCTAAGAGTTGACAGTCTATTTTCAAAGCCTTAAACTCTGAACTTTCAAGGTCAATGTGATAAAAACCACTCACAAAGGCATACCGTAAGTCTTTAGCATTAGAATAAAGCTCAATAACTAAAAATAGGTCTTTATCAATAGAAAATACCATAGATTCCCTCTCCCCAATATACTATTATACACGGTCAGCAGTAAATGCCCCCCCCCCTCCCCCCTCCCATGGTGGAATTTAGTGGCTATAAGTTCCGACATATAAAGTAATGAAATAGCTAACAAAAAGACAGAAAAAGTCACATGCAATGAAGAATTCCAATTTAGCCCTAAATTCGCGACCAAATATCAAGAATACCCTAAAGCAAACATAAGTCGACAAAGAGAGTGAAAAGAGAACTTATGTATCTTGTCTCTTCTTCACGAGCATAGATAATCCACCATCCGAGAACCCCTATTTGAGTTTCTCCATCAACAACCCTAATCAACTTCTGACATCCCTATTTTCACTCCGAATTGGAAATAGAATAGATGAGAAGGATAAATAGCACAAAATCAAAGGATAACACTAAACCAAACACTGTAATCGAATGAAAATTGAAGAATGAAATCAAAGAAGAAAGGGTAATTGATCGTGAGCTGAAGAGAGAAGAAACAAGTTCAAGGTTTTTTTAACTGGACGAGATAAACAAAGAGAATTAAGGGAAGGAGTAATTTACATTAGGTCTTTAGCTTAGGAGTAATTCATACGTGGTAAAATAAACGGTTGGCATTTGTTGGTTGGTTCATTTTGACACGTAGGCCGTGTTTTACTTTATGCGCATGTATTTTTAAAAGGACTAAGCGCGCAAAGTTAAATTGATACATAATTATGTTATTGAATGTATTTAATAGGTACAGGTCTTAGTCCAGATAACTCAATAAAAATATTGAGCAAATTAAAGTAGTTGTATATGTATTCCGCCTAAAAAATTTGACTTATTTATATAGTGTAAATTTTGCGGTAAAGGGGTGTCACTTGACTCCCCCAGATAAGGGTACCGCCCCTATATACAATCACTTCTAATTCCTTGGTTGAATTAAGAGCATCAGTTTGGCCAAACTTTCACGATTTGCTTATTTTGAAATGTATTTTTTTGTCAGATGGAATTCACAACAAATACTTTTGGATAGTGTCGGTGTATGTTTGGTCAATTTGTTTAGATAAGATTTTCATTAGTATTATTGAAACGATTTACTTATGACCAATCTTGGGTATAATAATTTTTAGTTTTTGGTATAGTTTAGTAAATATAATTTTATTTAAATTTTTGTCGGGGATAAAAGTTTAAAACAACTTCTGCTTCCGCTTCTAATGAAAAATTACTTTTTCTAGTTTAGTATTTTTCATTTTTTAGTTTAAAAATAGTTTAGTATTTTCGACTTTAAAAAAAAAAAAAGTATGTATCAAGTATTATAGTTTCAACACCTTCTCCTTAATTTGTTAACTGCTACACTAATTAATTTGAGAGGTGTATCTATGCGATTCCAGAGTGAGGGTAAAATTAATCTTTTTTAATCCAGTATTTTCAAAGGTATAATTAACCTAGGACAGTATTGTGAAGCTAAGGGCAGAGTTAGTGTAGGTTACGGGTTCGGCCGAATTCAATAACTTTCGTCTAAAAATTGAATTTGTCTCAAAAAATTCATTAAATATGTATAAATTATTAATTTAAATTCAATAACTTAGAAGGATTAAAACCCGAACTCATAAAATTCAAATCCTGGCTTCGCTTCGGTATAAGCCACGTTAATTTCTATCAAACTACCTCGTAATACTTAATTTTAATATTTTCTTTGCTCTCCCCGTTTCCTATATATTCCATCTAGAGTTTTATGCCACAGCATATCTTCTTTGGTTAAATCATTTAGAAGGTGAAATTTTATTTTTCCAACTCAATAACTCTAAGTATGTGACAACTTCAAACTAAATTACTTGTAAATATGGATCAAGAAATCTCTAGATTCAATTTAGTTTAATCTAATTTAACAAAATTTGGTTTAATTTTCTTTGATAAAATATATTGTTCCACATGTTAGTTGAATCAAACTCAAGCCGTGTTCTTATTATTTTACTAATAAAAAGTTGTTAGACTTAAATTATTGCACGTTATAGCACATGGATTTGACCTGGAATTAAAAGTTCAATAATCCATTCAATAATTTCTGGTGCAAGTTAAACAAATGAGAAGTAATCCCCTCGTCTATTAGGATTTAATTATTTAAACCCTGATGAGCTCATCACTCACAATAGAAAACTTGATCCTTGATGTTTGAAATCCAACAATATTCATGCACCTGTTTGCACACCATGATCTTTTTCTTGTTTATTTCACACAGTAGAAGGTTAGTAGGTAGTCAAGCTTGGAATATCGTATTTGTTCCATATTTTTTATATTATTGTATTTTCATTACTACCTATTGTTCCCTTTGTTACGGGTTTCTTATTGCTTTGTTATTTTGATGTTGTTATTGTTCTTGTCTTCAATATCTTCAACATGGCTTCTACATTGTAGGAATACACGGGGTATGTTGTTGTTTGTTTATCTCACAATTTAAGCTATATTCAATGTTTTAAAATAATTTTAAGTGGTAGCCAATGATGGCAAACTTCAAACAAAACCTTGTCTGCCTCTCTTCCTTCTTAGTGTTGTTACTATAAGAGGAAGCTTCCCTGATTCTAAAGTATAACACGAAAAAGGAAAAAAAGGTTTTGGCCATGGATCCAAGGTCAGCAAAAACGGTGAATCTCATTGCTTATATGTACACGATTGAAAGTTGTCATATATACAAGATAATTATCGTCAAAACATTAATTAATGCTCAAAAGTGCTTATTATTAGTAAATTCTCTTTATGCTGATTTTCAAAGTTTAAATATTTATACAACCACTACATCTTGAGATATATTAGACCAATTCCAACATGTGGATGGCAAATATTAAATCACCACTGTTATAAGCTTGAAGAAGTAAAACTCGAATATGAAATTTGACCCTCATGTGTCCTACAAGTGCTAGTGGTTCCACTCTTTTTTCATTGTTATGTGCAACAACCCATTCCAACAATAATATTTTTCGTTTTGGCCCCACCCTGTGTTCTGCACCTAAGTTAATGTAAAATACACCACCACTTGGGAATTAAAGTAGGAATGATATACAATCTCTCCAAAATGTGGTAAACCTAAATGCAACTTAAGTTTCTCCCCTCTTAATGTAGGTTTTGCTCGACTCAACCAAACATCAAGGTGTGACCCACAATCACCTAGGTTCAATACCATATGTAACAAAACATCCTTTCAATGCTATTGTCCTCCATGAGTCTAAGCTAGTCTCCTGCACAAACAATCCCGCATTTACGTTCAATCTAAGTTAGCACAACTTTAAAACGTGTCTTGGGGTGCCACTCATTCGTTGTGTAGGATTTTTTATGAAAATACGTAGTACATATACAAGATTTTATTCAAGCAACCGGGTGGCGTCCCACCTCTGACCACAACCGGTAGACTATCCCCTTGTCATTTTCTCTGTAAACTTCTTTTCTAATCAAATCCTAGAATGTCTTAAGCGAGTTATCATTCCCACATGTTCCCCATTCGACGCTCAAAAGTAAATAGTACATTTTCAGATCTTTTCACAGCACCATGCAATGTTAGGATATTTACTTTGAGATGGCAGTAAAAAGATTTAGTCCAGATTCTGCTGTGCAATTATCCTGGTTTTGGTTTTCAACATAGCTCTCTTCGAGGCAGTCCCTAATGCAGTCAGTTCTCATGTCTTTGCATTAGGGGAACCCAAAATATTAGCTGCACCCTTTGCCAAATGACCTTTCATACCCCCACCAGCTTGTGCTGAGCCCTTTGCATTTGTCATCTCCGCAGCTAGAGCGGATTTCTTTATCTGCCAAAAGAACGGCGACCAGTCAGCAAACAAGAGCAACCAGAAAGCACACTTTAACAATTGACCTATATATATGTTACATTATCTTCTCATGTTGAAATAGAAATGTAAAGACAAAACCAATCACACCCAAACACCTCACTTCTGTTTGGGGATCTGAACATACTTCGGAACTTTATGCGGGACAAACAAGGGGAAGCAAAAAATTTGACTTACCGCTGCAATTCTCTCCTTGTGGATGTCACTTGTAAACTGAGAAACCATAATTGAAACAATCAAATAATAACAGATTTGATTAAAGATAACATCACAAGAAAGTACCTTCTCGGAAAAATCTAATTTTGAAGTGATGCTTTCAGAATAAAGCAGTTATTGAACTTACCGGCTTCTTGTAGGTCCTGATCTCATCCCCACTAAAACCTGGGAGGGTCATGTTCCAATTCCTTTCTGAACCAAAGAATCTATAATAGGTTAGGTACTGCATATTGCTGGACCAGTCAGGAATAGAAGGTAACTTACCAAGATGCAGAAGGATGTCCTTTGCTTCCAAAGTATTGGATTTTCGATGCTTCGCCAATGAACAGCCAAATGTGGTAATCTGGTCAAGAACAAAGTAGCCAAGGACCAGTGAACAAATGATTAGCACACTGTCAAAACAGAATTGTCATTTTGCCTGGAAATTACACAGGTGACTTTGATATTAACAACTTATCCACCCAAAAAATAAAAAATATCTATCACTCTGATGCAAGCATGCTGTGGTTTAGAATGAGCGGCAGCTCTTTATAGAGCTCCTACTTTGAATCCTGGAAGTTGGAGGATCGATTGGACTTCCTTTTCCTCCTACCCTAGGCCACCCCACACTCAAAAGGTGGATGAGATCTCTTCAGGTTACTAAACTAACTGTTCAAGAAATGGGTCCGAATACACATATCCTACGTGAGAGATTGCCTCCGACATTTGTTTTACATCCATTAGCTGTACTCACCCCGTCAAGCAAATACTCCCTCTCCTTATTCAGAGTATTTTTAATCTTTCTTACCTTCAACAACCCCACCCCCCAAAAAAAAATCTCTATTAAATTACTGCCACAACATTTTAGGATAACCATAAAGTACTGGATACTGATATAAATTATATGTCGCATGAATCCCTTTCTCTATAAGAGATTCAAGCATAAATTAACCCGAAACTGACAAATACGGAAGGGCTAATTTGAAGAGAGACTGCACCATTCTCACCAGCCCCTCCTCACTCTTTAGGTTTATAGAATTACACATAATATAGCTAAATGAATGAGCTTCGAAATTGCTTGACATTTATATAAAGTTACATTTCAAACAAAGCAAAATATCCAATTGGAAGAGATAAAAAGCCACTGATCTGCATGGGAAGAGACATATCATAAATAAAACAAGAACTTAAATGAAAATTGGACCATGATTTGAAATTCTCCTTAAAACTAAGAACATTGGTTTCATTGTAGAAAACAACTTTATGTAGAATAGTCAGATCTAAGAGCAAATTTTATTTCCTACTTCCTAGAGTTTATTGAGTTAATCTAGGGAAAAAATAGTAGTATTTACAAATTCAAGTAGCAATCTCAACCTTTCTTGTACTTACCAGGACGTAAGCTATAAATGAAACCAGTATACCCCTGAGCTTACCCTATTTCTCTTTTTTATTTTTGAGATAAATAGCCCCGAGTCTACCACATTAAGATGCACAGAATAGTAAAACTGAAAAGTAATGGCATTATCTACGACAACGAAAAAATCTAGCTTTATCCTATCAAAGAAGGCCAAACCTCGACCCCACCAGAGTTCTTCTAAGAATAAGCTACAACATAACAACTCCTAACCTATCAGATTGTCAAGTTACATTTTAAATTGAAAGTGATGTTTCACACAAATTCAACTTACAGATTCCACAAATTCCTCTGCTATATCAACAAGGACGTCTTCAACTTCAGCATCCAATTTCTCTGATGGATCAATCTGTCAAGGACAGATGCAGGTCAAGCAATTGCATCATAAAGGCAAAGAGAATACACAGATACTTGATACCAAAATCAAAGACCAGGAGAGACAAAGCAGACACAATGCTAAGAGAGGTTTTGTTCACTTTCCAAGTTGACTATGAATGACAAGGCTACTATTATTATATTTATACACCTATAAATTCAATAAGATTTCGCTCCTTTTCTTCCCTACCTTATACCTTTAAGAGGTTATTTTGGCAAAAATGAGGCCAAACAGAACCTCGTACCAAAACCTTCACCTGTGGCAAAAGCCCCTTGTGGATTCTCCACTCCATATCTACCTAAAATCATAAAAGTAAACTAAAGCATATTTTTAACTATAAAGATAAGACTTAATTTTAAACTAAAGGATAAGATGAAGAAAAAGTAACTTAAGTGCAATCCTTTTTTACCAGGAGCTACATCATCTAGTTAATAATAATAACTTCCCAATCACTGACAACCTAGTACTGCTGCATTCTCAACAGAATGCACCTCATTCTATCAACTGATATGGAGTTCTAATAATCTTACTTCAACAAAAATTTCAAAACCATTTATCTCACAGGACTTCGAAACAAGAACTACTAATTAGAAGAAAACAAAACAAGAAAACTGCGAACTTGCGGTGATTCATCCTTTGCAGGAATTATTATTGTGAAGTGATCCATCCAGCTATGAGCCAATGTAATGAAGACATTAAAGCTTTAAACGTATATTCTCCTTTAGATTAAATCAGTATAAAGAGGAATAACTTCAAAACAAAAAGGACTCTTTAAATCAGGTGGATCATGGAAAATGTGCAAAAATGAAGAAACAATGAGTTTAGCATGTCCACAGTAACCTGGGCCAGAATCTCCTGGATGCTTCTCTTGCTTAGAATCCTAGTACAAGGTTCCTCCATCTCTAAAGTGGTAACCTTACTAGGAGGTCCCGGCCTGACCGTAGCAGATTGCATCAATGCATGAGATGAAGGTCTCTGTACTCCCAATCCCTGCCCCCTGGCAAGTGGCTGATTAGATAATGATTGTGGGATCCTCGATGGGGGCATCTGTTGTCCCAAATGATCTTGGGATTGACTTGAGGTTGGAAGCTGAGACTGTTGGGCAGAGGATGAGGTAGTAACAGTATGCTGATGCTGCGAAAGAATATGGGACCTTTGATGCAAAGTCTGAGGGCTAATTTGAGGCCTTAGTGATGGTGTTGGCAAAGGGGGTTTTCCTTGTGCTCCTGAAGATAACCACGGCTGAGTCTGGGCCTTTGGACTCTGAGACATAGTATGCAATTGAGAAGAAGGTAATCCCACTGACTGAACTCTCAACATGCCATGGCCTTGAAAATTCTGCAAGGGTAAATGAAAAAGAAACAGAAAATCTCAATATTTTACAGCCAAAAAACATGTGAATAATGATCTACAAGCACAATCTGAACATAAACAACCAAATAGTAGAAAAGGACATACAAAGAAATTTTTCTATCTCGCAAGGAAGTACTAACCTGTGTAGCAGGAGACTGACTACCGATGCTCGTCTGAGGTCTAAGAGAAGAGGCGACAGGTCTCAGCTGCTGAGGAACCCCTGCTGGCCGCATTGGTGAAGTTGAACCAAGCGATCCCATCATTCCCATCCCATGCATTCCTTGTATTGGCTGCCTCACCTACAGACAATAAAAATCAGTTAATATCCAATACAGAATGTAAAGCAAGGACACAGGGGCGTAAATGCACACAAAAGTATGAAGTACCGAAACATCCAACTCAACAACAACAACAACAAACCGAGTAATTTCCCACGAGGGGATTGGGGAGGGTAAGATGTACGCAGCCTTACCCCTACCCTAGAAGCGCAGAGCCTCTGAAAGACGGTATATATCAACATTCAAACCTATTCCTTTGTGGCTAGCCCGTTTCCCATAGACCCTCCGTCGGCCGGAGAACGAATGAAAATAGTAATGGCAACAAGCAGGAATAACAACAAGATAAAAATAAGACTGAAGCCAAGAAAGCAGTTAAACTCTAGGTACTAATATCAATCAATGAATAAAAGGATATCGTACTAACACTAAAGCTAGCGAACTAAGTAAGACAAAGAGAAACATTCGATCACCTACTAGCCTTCTACCCTAATCTTCACCTCCACACTCTTCTATCTAGGGCCATGTCCTCGGCCAGCTCCAGCACCGGAAGCAAGCCTCCACTTCACCCATCCTGCTCCGATACGGTGCGTGACGTCCTCATCAATCTCCCCGTTACCTTGTATTATAAATCCAAGGTACTTGAAACTCTCTCTCTTGAAGGGAATGACCTGTGTATCAAGCCTTACACCCATGCCCGCTTCCTGGGTAACTTCGCTAAACTTGCACTCCAAGTACTCCATCTTCGTCCTGCTCAGCTTGAAACCTTTAGACTCAAAAGCCTGCCTCCAACCTCCAGTCTGTCGTCAAACACCTCCTCGAGTCTCATCAATCAAAACTATATCATCCGCAAATAACATACACGGGCTAAGGGTTGATCTCTGATGCAACCCCATCACAACCAAAACACCCAACTCAAATAACCATATTCATAATTCAATCAAATAGACCCAACCACATAAACCAGAATAACCAAGATCTAAAAATCACCTAACAGTTCATCAATTATGTTCCGGTGTTTTAACAGCGATTCAGAATACTTAATCATGCATCCTGAATTTTTATCTATTTGTCTTACTATTTAGTACTCCTCTGGTCATTTTTGTTTATCATTTAAATTTTTCACATACCCATTAAAAATCGTTTAATAGCATTAATCATTAGCGGTATTATATTAAATTAGCATGATTTCTTCGTTTAAAAAATAAGTAATTATGATCCTTCTCAAAAGACAGAATAAGTAATTATGATTGTATGCCGTCTTGGAGTAGTAAGGGTAGAACTGGAAAAATATGTTAATACCTTCTTGGTTATCTTAAAACATTAAACAGTATGGAACAAATTTTTTTGGGTTAAAGTGACACATAAAAAGGATCGGAGGGACAAGAGAGTACCAATTTTTTTCTTGAACCCAACTCCATATAAATAATGTGTATATATACGACCCAAACATCATGGCATAGTCAATTATCTCTTAACTTAGTAATGTTAGGCTCTTTCCCCCGCATCTAATGATAGTACTTTATATTGTCTCCACAATAAAAAGTGGGTGAAAAGCTAAGACTGGACCCTGCATGGTGGATTCACAATCCAGTGCCTTGATCCATTTGACTACATCAGCCCTTACACCTTCACATGTTAAAGTCTCAAATTTGATTCTCTATCACCCAATAATGTGAATTTAATATGGTTATAGCAAATTGTTTGAACTCTAGACGTAGCATGGTACTTATCTTAATTTTTTGTAAGGTGGTGTCCGGACCAGTTTGCACGCATCTCATCGGGTAACTTTGTGCAGCATTTTTGCCTTTGATTGATGGGATTTAAACTTTGATCTTTCATGGTCTTCATTTCTCTTTACTCCTCTAATCTTTTTTTCAGTAATTTTACTGCTTAGCTTCTCTTGTTTAAATATCATGAATGATCTTCCGGACCTACTCCTACTGGATTAGTTTATAAATTAGGATGTCCGTTCCAAAAAGCATGACACGTTTCTATATAGATATAAGAAGTTTTTATAGCCATACAAATGTTAATGACATGTTCAAGACAATAAATTTCAAAAGTTTTACTTTCTTTGTTAAACTCTGAGGAGTCAAACTAATTGAAACGAAGGGAATAATAAGAAGGTGAAGAATTGAATAATACCTGTGAGGCAGTTGGGGTGGGAGCAGAAGAATCAGGCAAATTGCGACCAAATTGCTGACCAAAGGAAGGCGGCGGAGTAGTCAATGAGGAGAAAGCGGTAGGAGGGTGATGAGCAGGTACTCCCATGGCCATTCCACCTCCTCTAGGGTTTTGCATAGAAACCGACGAAGAAGTAATCGAAGATGATGATGATGAGTGAGGTGGCGGCGGTGGTGGTGGAGGAGGTAAAGAGAAGTGTTGAAAAGGTGAAGGCTGTTGCCATGGCCTGTTAAAAGGTTGTCTTGTTTGAGCATTTTGTAAAGTGGGTGTTAAAGGGGTTTGCTGTTGAGTAGATGTGGCGGCCGCGGCTGCGGCTGCGGTGGTGGTGGTAGTGGTAATAGTGGTGGTGGTAGGGTTTAGGTTTAGTGGTGGTTGTGATTGTACTACTGAGGTACTGGTTGTTGTAGTAGACGGGAGTTGACTGGTTGCGGCGGCGGAGGAGGAGGAAGGAGGTGGAGGCGGAGATGGTGGTGGAAGCTGTTGTTGTTGTTCAGTTGGCTGTGGAGTGGACGTCGACGGCGACGGAGTTGGTGTCGGCGGTGGTTGAGTTTGCTCCATTGGAATGGACAATTTCTTGATTTCCTATGATTAATAGAGGGGGAAATGGAATGATTATATATAAATGATTAGGCTGTTTAATATAAGGTTTACAATTTATTCAAGCTGAGATGAGAAGTTGGCTTAGGAGTTAGGAGTTGAAGCTGAGTACTCCTGCCAAATGTTGTAGGAGTTCAATTTAAACCACCAGATGGTTAAAACTATGTTTCAATTACTAGTACTAGAGAAGAAAAGTATAGATGTTGTCATTAAGTCTTGACTTATTTACTCTTTTTAATAACGATACTAGTAAATTTGCCCGTGCTTCGCGCGGTTATAAATATGATAAAATTTGAGAAAACTCTGTAAAAACCAAAAATAAAAGAATTACCAGAGAAATCACGGGATATTCACAAAGAAATCAAGAAATGGCCGGATAATTCTTGATAATCAAATATTTCAAGAAGATCCACAACATACTTCATGGATATCAAATAAATCCATGAAAGCCCCCACCATCCTACGTTCGAGTAATACGCTGCTTCAGCCCTCAAATCAGGGAGATAATCAGGAGAGAAGAATCAAGGGATAAAAAGAGTTGCAACCCGCAATGTTTATCAATAAATCACTTTATTCTTTTGTGGTTACAGTTTGTTTTTCGTATGTTGAAAATTTATTGCAAATAATAGTGATCTTTCACGCCTCAAAGCTATACTTCTCTTTTAATCTTCTACAATTTTGTAACAAACCTTGGGATGATCTGATCCACTCGTCCATTAATTAGCAGCAAGAAAAGAAGAAACTAACTGCATGTAGAAAAGAAGACCGAAGATAGAAAGAGTCTTCATCTTTAGGGTAAAAATTGAGAATAATCAAAGAATAATGGTGGAAGAAGTTAGCTTTTATTATTAGAATTTAAGTTATATATTATATATATATCCTTTTATCCTTACACTATCAAGTCACCTTTATATGTTATATCACTAATATGATCACAGTTCGACTATAACTTAAACTCCATTAGTAGTCATAATTTTCAAAAACATAGTTTATCAAAAAAATCATAAAAAATGGGACGTGGAGTATTTTCTTTTGAACAGAGGATAAATGGAACAGATGCAAAGTGCCAAATGGTTTAGAATTAACAGAACTTATTCGGATGCTTTAATATATGGATACATGTAATACCAATAAAAAAAAGCACAAAGTATCCCACGTTCATGCAAGGTCCGCAGGGCTGCACCTCAAGGATGTGATGCGGACATCATACTCTAATGCAAGCATTACAATAGCTGCTTCCACTGCTCGAACACGTGACTTATAGGTCACATGGAGACAACTTTATCGTTGCTCAAAGGCTCCCCTTCATACGTGTAATACCAATGTATCTTGCTTTAGGTAATTCATGAAGCAATTGCATCATGTCTATGATCAGCGCGCTCTTCATCTTCATTAAGAAGTTGGCGTCTTTGATCTGCATTTGCTTCTTCTATAGCTGGTGAACTAACATGATCCTTTGCGCTGTTGATGAACAAAGAAATGGTACTAGCTATATTTAGTAACTCTTCGAGTCAAGAACTATAAATAGATCACTAATCCAAAGCTACTTATTACAGTAATATAGTGTAGCAACCCAATGGTTTAATTTTGAATGGGCAAAGTGCACTTAACTCAAAATAGAACAACTGAATAACATGGAGTTTGATTGAAAATAAGAATTAAGGGTAGGGATTAAGTTCAGATCACAGATAGATGGCTTAAGTAAATGGAATTTTATACATTTTGCTTCATATTAGGGCCAAATTTACCCTTCTATTTTTATACATTGTCTACGTTTAACCTCTATTATACTATCGTGCCAAACTATCCCGCCGTTAGCAACCTTTTCAAAATTACCTTAGCCAATTGGGGGGGGGGGGGGGGGGGTTCTGAAGGTTTGCTAACGGTGGTGGAAAATTTGGCTATAACAGAGGTTAAATGCAGACAATATCCGAAAATAGACGGATATTTTGCATGTCATTAGTTTTTCTGCTTACACATTGGTATAAATTTTGCAGTAAATTGTGCAATTTCCTGCATCCCCATTTAATGTAATAATATGATATGTTATAACGATGAGACGAGACAACGAATACAAAGTGCAGGACATACGTTTTCGAGTATATGATCAGCCCCATAACCACAAGTGCAAAAGCTATGAAGTACAGCCATTCGACCTGCAAATATCAATTAGGAGTGATCAACACTCGGTATACTAAAAAAACCAGAGATAGACACTGAAACCATCAAAATTCAAATGAGCGAAGAGAACGGATAAACATACCTTCTGCTTGTAGAAAAATGTTCTAATGACAACGGCCCACACATCAGATGTGAGTAGAGATAGATTAAACAAAGTTGATCCGCTCATCTGTATTCATATTATCCTTCAGTTAGAGTTGATAATGAGATCATATGTTTCAATTTTAGATGCATGTTCAACAACAACAACAACAACAACAACAAACCCAGTATATTCCCACCAGGTGGGGTCTAGGGAGGGTAGTTTGTACGCAGACCTTATCCCTATCTAACAGGTAGAGAGGCCAATTTTAGATGCATGTTAAACTGATAAAAATTCAACAACAATAACAATAACAACAAAAACTACAACTACACCTCTGAGTTCAGGGTAGTTGGGATCGGCTATATAAATACTCACTATCCATTTGGCTCAATTTGGATCCATTTCATTTCAGTATTCGATAATTTGGGGAGCCTTGGCGTAACTGGTAAAGTTGCTGCCATGTGACCAGGAGGCTACGGGTTCGAATCGTGGAAATAATCTCTTGCAGAAATGTAGGGTAAGGCTGCGTACGATAGACCCTTGTGGTCCAGCCTTTCCCCGGACCCCACGCATAGCGGAAGCTTAGTGCACCCGGCTGCCCTTTTTTTATTCGATAATTTGGGGTTCTTTGATACTAGAAGTTCTCTAAATATCTTTTTTAAAATTTTATCTCATTACATTAGAGGGAAACCCAGTGTACTAAGCTCTCACTACGCGCGGGTGCATTTCTGCAAGAGGCTATTTCCACAGCTCGAACTTGTTACCTCCTGGTCAATGGCAACAACTTTACCGGTCACGCCATGCTCCCCTTCTTTTTATCTCACTAGACTAATGAGATTATATTGTACTTTGATTATACTATTATATTTTTCCTAATAATATACAGTAATAAACTTAATATTGTATAGGATAAAATTAAGTAATCTACGGCGGAGGTGCACTCTTAATTTTCTTTTTCAATTGATTTCTAAAAAGTAATCTACGGCGGAGGTAATGTTCAGGACAACTTTTATCTGGCTGTGTGCTAATGCATATTTAACTTACTAACTGTGTCCAATATAGCATCATGGTCTAGATATCTAACCTTACTGGGTATGTTGTTGTTGGTCTAGATATCTAACAACAAGTACATCTATTAAATCATTCCGTGGTTATCAAAGACAACGTCACAATCCTTGTATTTAATTATCGTATAACTTGTCTGCAAACGAAATGACATACATGACTCAAACCTATAGCAACAGACTCAGTAGTCACTGGAATTGTTAAGTGTGAGTTTTACCTTAAGAAGAAAGGGAACAAAGGTGTAGAACATAAAGCTTGCGGTTGCGTAGCCACAGAAGGCTAATATCTGGAAGGAAAAAAAAAAACAGAACAATGTCACATCGGATAATATGATCTTTTACTTTTCCTTTGGGTAAAAAAAAAAAGAACCAAGTTTTTTTTCTTGAAAACAGAGAAATCCGTTTGGTGCCAACCCTTAGGACCAACAACAGCTTACGAAACTCGAGGATAATGGGCCCCATCCCTCTACTCTTCTCTATTTAAGAACATGCGACTCTAAGTCACTTACAATCTCTGCAGACCACTTGACGGATTCCAGACTCTTCCTTTCCAAGATTGGTCTGAAAATGAGAATTTGTACATTTCATAGTTCCACAGCTATAAGAAACACATCTTACGAAAAAAATATTTTTAGGTAGAAAGGATACATCTCAATTATAGTAACAAGCAACCCGAAAAGACCAATCATGGAAACCACTTCAATACGATCTTTCTTTTTTACACAAAACTCCTGCATTAAAGTGAATTACAGTAAATGTACCATGAAATCTTGATAAGAAGTTATACATAGGTTAATATTAGAGTTGCAATCAGGTAGAAGGGTGGAATTTAGAAATAAAGACATAAGAATACACCAACCTCGCCGACATTACTCATTGCAAAGAAAAGTGTCCCAATGATCACAAATATATCGCCAAGAAGAGGTTTTGAACCACCTGCAAATGAAAATGACCAAAGTCCAAAAAAAAGTTAACAATTTTTTAAATGGAACACTCTTCATCCTTTCTCAGGCCGAGGGTCTATCAGAAACATCCTCTGTGCCTTCCAAGAGAGGGGTAAGGATGCGTACATCTTACCCTCCCCAGGCCCCACTTGTGGGAACTCACTCGGTTTGTTGTTGTTGTTCTTAAATGGAACGCTCTTTTTGTTCTACTACTCAAGATACGAAATGCTTTCAAGAACTCAAGAAAAGATGGAAAGGTACCTTGACAAAAGATGAAATACAACATTCAAATGTTCTCATTTACTACACCTAAATGAACCATTTAGGAAACATACAGTCTCACCTCCACTACTTGCCTTAGCATCCGACAGAAGCACAAGTCCGAGACCAGCTAAACACACTGCTGCACCCAAGAATTGCCACGGAGAATATCGTGTACCCAAAACTAGCCACGTCAGAAGTATCACCCAAGCTATTGTCCAGCAATCCAGTATCGTCACGCTGGTGATCGAGGAGTACTGATACGCTTTATTTACTGCAATACATTTAACGGAAGTTATTTTCATATTCTGGATAATTATGACTACATTAAAGTTCTAAATTCCTACAATAGGACATGGAATTACCAGGTCCACTGAGCCAGAGAACTAATGTGGAATGAAAGAAGATAACTTTTCGGTCAGATTACGGTTGGGAACCGTATGTTGTGCTTTAGATCGTACATAATTGAACATATTGAATCAACGGACAGGTAATAAGTTTTTCTTTCTTTTTCTGTTTAGAATTCAATCCATTGCATACATTAAAAAACATGGATTTACGAATAAGATCCAACCCCGGAAACATAATCATGAAACTTTTCTCTTCTACTATTCACATGACGTCCTGCTTCCACGTAGGCTGTTACTTCAACATCATTTGGTAAATTATCTATGAATGAACTAAAAAACGTAGGCCTTGTAAAAATATAAAAGGGAATAGCTGAATAAGCTGGAACTCGCCTATTCCCAGAATTCTTACTACAACACTTTGATATAACACCTAATTTGGAGTGAAGTAAATTATCAGTATCAGTTAGATACGCATACACCGAAAACCTGCACTTTCTATAAACCTAAGTTCCAAACCCCGAAAGCTATATCCTCAAATGTAGCAACCTGAGTAATTTTTCAAGATTTCCTATTCTAATGCATAGCAAAGCCTCAGAATAATGTAACAACAACAACAACAACAAACCCAGTATGATCCCAACAGGTGGGGTCTGGGGAAGGTAGTTTGTACGCAGACCTTACCCCTACCTAATGCGGGTAGAGATGTTGTTTCCAAAGACCCTCGGCTCAGAATAATGTATGCAAAGCAAAGTAATGTCCATTTAGGGAACAAACTCTTACCAAGAAAATTGCCCTGGACATCAGCAAAGCCTAAAAGGGCATACCAATACCAAGGAACCTGCAACCTTAAAACAACACTCAATTGAGGTAACCATTATGTTAAATCAAATGCTAAATACACTATTAAACAGATATCTCTCTCTAAAATAATACTCTCTTATGGAAAATTGCCACGACGAGAAAGATAATACTCCCTCCTTCAAATTTATGTGATGTTGTGTGACTGGACATAACGAAAAAAAGACTTTTAAAACATGTGGTCGAAAAATGAGCATGTCTTAATTAATTGTATATGACATTGGCTCTCACAAGTCAAATATCGTACTTACTGTCAGAGGCGGAGCTAGCCTTTCGGCTACAGGTTCAGCCGAACCCAGTAACTTTTGTATAAACTATGTATTTGTCTTAAGAAATCTATTGAATATGTATAAATTAGTAATTTAGAACCCAGTGACTTAAGGAGACTAAATTCCCGAACTCATAAACTTTAAATTCTGGCTCCGCCTCTGTTTACTGTCAGCTAATAACAAAATACCCGTAGTTTCTGCCGCCGGTAAATCATAATGCCTCCATACACCAAAGCTAATGCTGTGTAAGAAAAGAATGACAGGGAAAGTGGAGTATTTGCACCTACAAATGCAACCAAAAATTACCAATATAATCAAACTTCTTCTCACCTTTCAATTTCTTTCACATTAAAAGAAACCCCATTTAGAAAAAATCAGAAATAATTCAATTTGAACATACTTTCCAGCAGAGCATAAATTTACGAGCAAATCGCTAAAAATCACAGCAAATAAGTAATAGATATGTACACACATAATTATAAATATATAATAGGTTCAATAACAAGAACCTTAAATATTGAACCCGTAAAGCTTAAATCTTGAATCCGACTCTACCCCAAAACAAGATTTGCCCCGAAAAAGCTGTAAAGAAGCAACATACCAAGATTTGCAACTAGAGAAGAAGTGAAACTCATAAGGGCCATAACAAAAGACATCATTTGACCCAACAACAAAGGGTAAAAACTCCTCAATATTCCTTCATAATTCCTCCACCAGCTTCTGCTGCTGTTATCCATTCCTAAAAAAAATGAAAACTTTCCAAGAAAAGCTGACAATTAATAGAAGCTTCAAAGCAACAAAAGAAAGAATTGTGAGGTATTTATGGTGAGTTTTTGGTCTATATATTAAGTGGAGTCACTGTCACAGATCCCAAATATCAGCTTATGTTTCTTTCTTACAAGAAAAAAGAGTCGTCTTTTGTGGGGTTTGCCCAGAAAATAAAATACTAATATACTAACAAGTGCGTCTTAAGCTCACAACAATGGCGGGAGGTAGCTACCCAACGGTCAAACACGTTTATATTGTTAGATTTTTCTTATTATACGTGCCTTAATTTATGCCGCATTGCATACTTTGCAATAAAACGCAATTACTGAATGAACCTCATAAGTCGCATTTGCAGAATGCACTTTATTAGTCTCATTTGCGATATCATATTTTGCCACACTTATTGTCCCAAATGCAACATTACACTAAAACCTCCCTGACTAGGAACACAATTTTGAGATATATCCCTTGTATTTTAAAACCAAATATTTATACTCCTTGCACTATAAAATCCTACGCATACACAGGGCGGATCTATGTGTAAAGGATGGGGCGGTACGTCATTTGTAAACTTTGATCGAGACTATGCAATAGAATATATATACACAACGAATTACTGTAAAATATTTTAAGTGGCAGTCTCATTAATAAAATGAATGTAAGTGCCACTGGCAATGCACTATTTTTCACCCACAGTAGCAAAGTTTTGTTTGGTGAGCATTTAAAACAGCTCTAATTATAGGAGGTTTACTCCTTTGCTTCTTTTTTCTCTTTCCGTAATTGATCGTCTATTTTGTTTATTATTAGTTCCAATTGACTTTTTCCTTTTTTTATTATTCCCTAGTTTATTTTCAAATTTCTCCTCCTTTTTTTCTTTAAACATTAAACATAAAATATAAAATCTTTTTCTTTCAAAAATCTATTATTTTCTCCACTGTTGCGCTTTCCCAACTCCTCCACGATTTCAATAGACGAACAAAAAAAAATCCAGGAGCGTACTTCCGATAAATTTATTTGCAGAAACCAAAAATTATAAAAAAAATTGAATAAGTTACTGTTCTAAAAGGATGAAAGTTTATTTTATTGTCAGATTACTTAATACTTCCTCCGGTTCATAATAAGTGACCAGTTTCCTTTTTCATTTTGATCCAAAATAAGTGTCCAGTTATGTAATCAAGAAAGAATTCAATTTGTTTTTACAAAATAACTCCTATGTACGTATCTCTAAAAAGTTTTCTTACTCCTCACATTAAATGTTTAATTAGGGGTAGTTTGGTCATAGTAGGTATTTTTGTATAGAATTTAATATTTTCTTAATGGGCGTGCTAAAAGCAAATTGGTCACTTATTGTGAACCGGAGGGTGTAGTAAATTGAAAAATATCTGTAAACTTGTTGTTTTAATGTTTAGAGTGCTTATTAGTAAAGTTTTTGCCTTGAGTATCAAAATATAAATTGATAACGAGCTTTTTTTCTTATACAAAATACATAATCCATAATAATTACATAATATATTTGCTCGATCAATTTGTCTATATTAATTTCAAAGACGGATAACCCAAACCGAACCCCAACTAGACCAAACCGATTAACTTTATCCCCTATTTAGACAATATAAATTGTAGCATGACTACGCTAAAAAATTTGTGGCACGCGGAGCCTTTAAATCTTGGATCCGTCTCTGCGCATACGTTCCCTATGAGTTACATCTATGAGTAAATATATCGAAATATAACTATTAAAAGATAAACTGATTATATAAAGTTTTTCTCATTTTCATTTTAGTTGTTTATTTATTATTCCGTCTCAAAATTATTTTAAATTTACTTTTTATTTGTTTCAGTATATAAGACGTTTAAAATTTTAGAAAAATGAGGGTAGCAATAATATATTTACGAGTTATGTACAATGTATATTCTTTAAAATCAATGAGGAAATTGTTGTTTTAGATGACTTCAGTTGACTAGATGGTGAATGGATGGACTGGCATGGTTTGTATAGTTAGGAAAGTAAATAATCATTATTATAGAATATTCTAAACTAAGAGCATGTTTGGTCAAGTTTTTTTGAGGCAAAAAGTATTTTTTGAAATTTTTTAAGGTATTTGGCCAAAATGAAAAAGTACTTCTGAGCAGCTGCAGAAGTAATTTTTTCTATTTTTTGAGAGAAGCTATAAATGCTAGCTTCTTCCAAAAGGCAGAAGCAGAACATTAATTTATTCAAGACAAAAATAACCTTACAATATTTATATTTTCAAATTATCCCTCATTAATTTAATATTTTTTTCTTTTCCTTTTTCTTTTTATTTCTACTCTACATTTATTCTCTTTTTTAAATCAATTTTTATTCTCTTTCTCGTATTCCTAAGTGTCACGATCCAAAATTCACTAGTCGTGATGACACCTAACCTTATCCGTTAGGTCAGCCAATTAACAGTTAACACGATTCTAATAAAATAAAAGTGATCAACAAATGATATATCTGGATTCCATACAATATCCCAAGTACTAGTAGTACGAGCCATGAGCTACTAAGATTGGATTATTGCTGTGAACACCCAATTTTTGTATTGCATGGAAATTACTCCTAAAAATAATAAAAAATAACTTTTAATGAATTTTAGGAACTTTTCTTTATTTAGTTGCATTTCATGCATGTTTAATATTTTAAAATCATAAAAATTGTCACATTTTTTATTTCTTGTAATCTTAGGTTTAATTCGCATTTTATAAACTAATTACTCCTTAATTGATAAATTAATATATAAAAGTCACAAAAATTATACATTAGCTTAATCAATTAGTTAAAATGTTAATTAGGTCGTTTTGATAAAAGGAATTTAATTAATAGTAAAATGACTATTTTTGAAAGATAAAATCTGCCCTTGTTTTAAATTGGCCTAATTTCAGTGCCCAAATCCCAGGCCCAACCAAATTCTCCACATTCTAACCCTAATCCCCTCATTCTATATAATAGATACCTAATTACACAAAAAAAATCCCTACTACCCCTTCCGTGCAAAGAAAGAGCTGCTGCCCTACCACCTCTACACACACAGCAACCATAAACCACAACACACTGCCGGAACTCCAT